>VYXH01011595.1:107054-119643 GCA_013397275.1 Burhinus bistriatus | reverse complement strand
CCGCTGCTGCTGCTGCTGCTGCCTCTCGGCCCGAAGCCCGCGGCGAAGAGGCGGAAGCGGCCGGCGGCAGCTGTCACCGCTCCTCGCTCCGCGGCACGCCACGCCCCTGCCCGGCTGACGTCCCGCCGCCGCTGCCGCCGATTGGCTACCGCCGCAGATTGGCCGTCTCCACTCCCGCGCCCTCCCGCTCCCCACGAGACCGAACCGGTCCTCCCGGCCGCGGCCGCCTCCCATTGGCCGGGCCGCTCCCGATTGTGCGGGGTACGCCCCGCGCTCAGCCAATCAGGATGGGACGCCGGCACACCCGCGCGCCAAGGTCCCGCCCAGGTGGCCGCTGGGTCCCTTCCCTCAGAGCCGCCGCCTCGCCCCTTCCCTCAGGCCGCGGGCGCCTGTACCGAATTGGGCCTTGGGGATAATTTTTGCAGCTGTAGAAATTTCCCTTCCCCTCTCGGCGGAGGCCCGTGGGCTGGACCGAGCACCGTCCCACCGGTCGTCACCTTCCAACCCGCTCGTCACCTTCCAACCCGCTCCTCCGTAGCGCCGGTCGGGCCTTGGCCGTGCTTTGCCCCCCTCTGGGAAGCTGCTGTGGAAGAGGGCGAGCACAGACAAAGCTTTGAGAGGGACACGGAGAAATTGGGGGAAATGGAAGGTTTGTGGGATGATTGTGGTAACTCAGCTGGCTGCTCGCTGCCCTGCGGCCCGCCTGCATGGGTAGTGGCGTCTGCAGGCCCTTCCTCCCCTGGTATTTTGTGAGAAGTGCTATTGTGAGGATCGTGGAAGCCAGTGCTGTGCTTTCCCTTTACCAGAGCTGTGCATGAGCTTGTTCCTTCTCTTTTTATACTAGATAGTCTGCGGCTTACAAAAAAATAACAGGGATTCACTAAAGTTGCTAATGAATTCCTTGTGGAGCTCCTGTGCCAAGTGTCTGCTGCCTCCGTGTAGAATTCAACTTCCTGCACAGCTCCTCCAGCGTGGTGCGGCAGCGGGATGGGGCTGCTGGTCTCCACTGGTAGTGTGGCATTGACGGAACCCCAGTCTTCGTGCCCTGCTGCCTTTGGAGGGAGGGAGGTGAGGTCCACTGCAGGAGGGCCAGGCATGCTCCTACACGGAGCTTTCAGCGGGGAGCCAGCAGGTGAGCAGGGGCAGGCTGTAACTAGCCAACGCAACCCTGACCTTTCCCCAGGCTAAATTACACTCGGGAGAGCATTTTGTAACCAGAAAATCTGGACGTTTACAAGGAAGTGTGAGGTGCGTTTGATACATACGTGTTAGTTTTAATCCAAAAGAAAAACACTGAGAATATTTCACTTTTTATCTTGCCCGCCTCACTAGGGGCAGGGGGGGAACCCAAAAAACTCAGTCTTAGCAGCGATGACTTCTGGGTGCTTCTTGCTTTTTGTTCATAAATTGTCCTGACAAGTTTGTCAATGCTGGAAAAGAGTTTATTTTATCCAGAAAAAAACCATGGTATCCTAGGTTGACAGTACAGAGAATTTGCATATATTCCTCGCACTAAAGCAACGGTATGTTTGAAAATATTCCTGAATCTTGTCGTATCTTCTAACCAAATTGCTCAAACCGTGGATGTCAGGGAGCAGCATTGCTTATGCATTTGGAGAACAATGCCCTCAGAGAAAGTTTTCCCAGTGTGCAGTCAGCTTGGTGCAGCGAGGGTTGGGAGTAGAACAGATGATACTGTGCTCTTTATAAATACGTGTACAGTTAGGCTCAATTTGCTAATATATTTATGTCTCTTACTAGTCTAATTTTGCCAACAAATAATGCCCTACATCTGCTGCCAAAGTTGAATGTATAAAGCACCAAAAGGTTGTGCCTTAGGTGCTAGTTGCGAAATACATTTCACAGTCATGTCTGTTGAACAAATACATGGTTGTACTGTGCCAAGTTTCTTAAATGCAGAAGCAGTTTTTACTTAGGAGCTATTGAAACCCTTTTATTTCTAGTTAAAGGTATGATTTTTTTGTGACACATCTAATATTTTAATTTTAAAATAAGCAATGACCCACCTGTTTGAGTATTATACTTGGTCCCAGTTCATCTTGGTAAGGAAAAAACACATGAGTTTGTCATACACTCACATGTATTAAATAGCCTAGTTAGACATGGGCCAAGATTTGCAATCCATGAGATCAATGGGATTTTCCTGAGTAAGAAATGCAGGTTTAAGCCTCCTCTTTTTTTTTTTTTTTAACTTTGGTATTTCATCAGCGTGGCAGTTAGCTTATCAGTCATGCTAATGGTGTCTGCTAGCTATTTAGCCACAAAAATAAGATACTCTTTTCATCTTTCAGAGACTGAATTCTCGCTCAAGAGCAGCCTTTTACCTGCCTTTAAATGCTGTTTTTCTCAACGACACTTCCAACTGTTTTAGATTCATCCAGCCATGCATTTTTCTGAGGAAGGAAAAAAATGTAGAAAGGACAGAACTTGTCCAGAGGATTAAATAGCACATATCATATGAGGAAAATACACATCTGAAAAATTAAAGAATGCAAACTGAAGGCAACCAAGATCAATTGCTGAAGTGCTGTATCTTCTGTTCAGTCTCTGCCACATGGAGCTGGAGCCATACTGCCCTGAGAACTGGTTTCAGAAGCCAGGCATCCAGCCTCACTCGCTGGAAAAGAGCGATCATGTACCCAAGTATACCCTGCAGATTTGTGTCTGAAATGCAGAGTTTCAAAACCAAACAACCCTCAAGCAAGAAAGGTTTTGCTGCTTTTGGATCCTGCAAGGCCTGAAAGAAGAAGAAAAAAGGTTTGTGTGCTCAAATATAGACATAATATGGAATGTATAGGTACTACATGTAAATGTATTTTTTAAAGCTGGTGTGGACTGTTTCTGAGATTAAAAAATTGTGGGTAGGAAATAACTCTCAACTAGAGTGTAGTTATTCAACACTTGAGAGAGAGTGACTTCAAACCCCTACTTAATATAAGCTGGAACAGACTTTTAGATCTGATCAGTGTAGTCCTGTTGTGGCTCACTTTCTTTCCCCTTTTGTTTTTGGCACTTAGAATCAAGACACAGAAAATATCCGCTTTTCTTCTTTAAATGCTATCAAGTTGGAATTTTAAATTGTTCCCATTGTGCAGCTATTACTGTAGATCTTGGAGTGGTTGCTGTCAGCTAGATGTGGTTTAAAAAAGGAAAGCAGAAGCTTAATGTGTACTATTTAGTTACCTGTAGCTACCTAAAACACTCCACATAACAGTAACCAAAACATGAAAAAACAGAAGACATGAAATTTTCACATTTTACAGTAATTTGCCCCCACAGAAAAAAGAAAATCTTGACCTACTTGAGGAAAGAGGGTTATTATATTCATTCTGCTTATCCAGAAAATACAGTGTGACATGTAAGTAAACCATAAAGTTATAAGAAGGAACAAGTTAAGTCATGCCAGTTGTTAGGAGTAATTCTGCAGCTCTGTCTCTGGCAGAAATGCTCATTGAAGTCGTCGGGAATTAAGCATGTGAAGAGACCGAGGAATTGTATCCCAGTTATTGTGGTTATTTAGAGGTAGGGCCAATACAAGGGAATTACAGTCTTGGCCTCCTAAGTTGGTACAGCTGCAGAAGCTGTGTGCTCCAGGGATTAATGTGCTGCTCGCAGGAGCTGCCGAAGGCACTAGTGCAGTGGCAGGGTTGCAGTACCCTTTCTGGAGTTTAACACTGTCTTAGGTTTGCTGCAGTAAGTGTCCGGAGTGCCTCGATAGCCATGTTTAGGCATGCGGCACCAGTGTTCAATTCTTCGATGGCATGGTACTTTCTTACTCGGCTCAGAGGAAGAGTTCCTTGCCTCAGAGCGAGAGCCCAACCAGTCAGCAGGTTGGATATGGAGTTCATCCAAGTCATGAGGCTCAAGGTGCAAGTTCATAATTGGCTAAAACTAACACAAGTCTACAGTGCTGGCAGAAAGGCAGTCCCACCCCTCTTCCCATGTCTAGGAAACCCACAAGGGTCGTCTTCACCTTTTCTCCTCTTGTTGAAACTGTGCTGCTACTCAGCAAAAAAAATCACACTTCTCTAAGCCAAAGGAAGATTTTAAGGCAAACCTAGCGGTTAGCATATTGCCCCGGAGAACTCAACCTACTCCTAGTCTGACAGCCATCCAGGTACTTCATACCAAACAGCTTTCTGAGAAGAGTGTGATGGTGTCACGTGCTCTACAGGCCTACCTTGCAGATGTTTTTGTCATCTCTGAACAAGGACTGACAAGGTAACAGGACGTAGTGATGGGACTCCTGTCACACGTGTACGTGTGAATCTGGGGACACAGTCCGTGTAACATTTCTTGGGTTGCTTGCTGTTAGAAAGCGTCTGATGTAATACCAAACCTACACAGGGGTAAGACTTTTCTGTGGCAGATGTCTCCTATTTGAAAACGTATGTCTGGGAGACCCAAGAAGATGAAGGTGCTTTATTGCTATGGTGATAAGATAGATGGGTGATTTCAGGAATTTTCTACTTGTACACTTCAATCTTTCATTTTCATCAATGAGAGCTGAAGTTCATGCTGATTTTCAATAGTGCTTTATATAGAAAAATGGCTTTTCATGGCCCATGTCTGTGTTATTCTGGTTATTTACCGACAGCAGAATTCTACATTAAGACATTTCTTGAAGGACAAGAAACTTTAGTCTTCCCTGCAGCACAGCTAGAATATTTTACAATGCTGTTTGTTAGAACATAGGAGCAACAAATTGTAATGCATGCAAAGCATATCTGCCTCTCAAGTTCAGTTAGAGATTTCTTTTTTAGTTCATATCTTTGAAGATAGTTGGGCAAAGCATAGCACAACCCCCTCAAAATAGTGCCGTTTTATTGGATGGATGTTAGTTAACCCAGCTTAAAGCACCATGAACAACCCTTAAAGCTGATATTCCTATTGCAAGATAAACCTTGAGCTATAGTTAATACTTACCCTCTCTGTTTGCTGGATGACAGTGTGGATAACTGAATTATAGAACCAAAATAGTTTACGTTATTTTCTTCTGTTAAGCATTGTTTCCAATGTTTGAACTTATCTTTGGTTATTTTCCTTTGCAGCTTATTGATGCCTACATCCAGAGCCTTCCATAAATGAGACATTTTATTTGTTTGTGAAACCTAGATTTAAAGGTAAATGATAAGCTCTTCTATGTCTTGAACTTGTAGTTAATTAAATGAAAGAGCCTTTCTGTATATATTTCTGTGGAGTATTACACTACCAAGAAGACACAAACTGGAAGGAGTTTGAGAAAAACAACTTCCAGATTTACCAAGACAGATTAAAAAAGCTGTATATCTTCAGCTCACTAGTGTCTAGTTTTAGATTTTTCTCTAGTTCTGACATGCAACTGACAGTAGTATACCTGCAGTTCCAGCAGCAACACGATCCAAGCATGAGATCCATGACAGCAGAAAGTGGGCAGGAGTCTGAGAATCCACAGGACCCTGATAAACAGCATTTTCTAGCATGAAAATCAGAAATGGTAAAATAAAATCCAAAGAGTGAGACTAAGTCAGTTTGAATTTAAGGCTTTCAAGTGCCTCGTATATCGGCTTGCTTATTCCTTGTACAAATGTATTTTGATTTGGATTCTGCTTCCTAACTTCCAGTCTTCATTCTTGGATTTTATTTGGACAGTGATTTCTGTAACAGACAACTATTTTACCTGCTCCTCAGATTTTAAAAATCTGACCCAGGTGGCAGCTATAACTGTCATGAGAGCATACAGAAAATGAACATAAATACATCTAACTGTGTAATAAGAATAAATATCATGTCAATTTGGTTAATCTCAGGACTGAGCACTGAACATCTGGATACAGTTTATCTCAGGAGCTGGGAAACTCTTCTCAAAATTCTACCACAGCACATCCTCGTTGGCCCTGCTGTTCAAGTGTTTGACATTGCTGCAACAAAGATTGCTAATCTTGCTAAATGGTGAGCACTCGTCTGCTCAGGGCTACTGGAGTCTGAAACTGAAGAACTTACATAATGCCTCGTCCAAGTCAGACTTTAACTTGGCATCATTGCAGTGAAAGATTAGCGAGGTAACCTATTGCATCATCTGCCGTTTGTCATCACCTCCGGATGACATGCTGTCAGGTCCTGAACCTCCCCATTCAGGACTTTAAACTAGCCGTAGATTTTCTAGAATGACTCGGAAAATTACAGGTTTTCTTGATCCATGGTAGGACAAAAGACTTTGCTTTGAAGTCCATTGTTTTAAAACAATTTCTTTCATAATAATTCTTTTCAAAAATCACACAACTTGAGATATCAGAAATATGGGAGCATATTGCCTAAAGGAAGTAAGATCTTCAGAAAGCAGAAAGATCTTGACAGAAATTACCTGCTCTTGAACTATCATATGGCTGTTCCTTAAAAGGGACAAATAAATTAGTAAAGCATTTAATCCATTCTTTGCTCTCTGCCACTCGTTTGTAATTTCTTCAAACTAATGCTCTTCTGTAGCAATTACAGTGAAATGCAGCATTTCTTGAATTTACTGATACCTGTGACTTTCAGTGTAATTCAGTGGAAGGGACTGAATGATAAGAAAAGCTGTCAGTCTAATGGCTACAACAGAAACACTAAACAAGAGGTGTCAGCCCAGGTATTGGGTGTTGGGACATCATCACAGAACTGACCTAACCTGAGGGGACAAGGTTTCAACTCAGCTGACTCTCAATTTGTTATGTCAGGTGCTTAAAGATCCACAGATAAAAAACCTGACATCTTTTAATGTTCCCATTTTGCAAAGTCTATATATCTCTGTATATTCTCTCCTTTTTTAAAAAATTAATGTTTAAGGCTACTTTCTTTAAACAATAGCGGTAAAATAACTCCAGTGATCAAAGCTACCATAACAAATCAGCATGTGTAGAAAGGAGTAAAATCTTTTATTTGTATTGATCTTGTACATAGATCTGGTATCTTTGAAAGTATTTCAGTATGTCAGAGGCTGCTCACTGGAAAAGCCTGAATCTTGAATACTACTGAAATCCTCTGTGGTGTTATGATGTGCCTAAGCCCCATAGAATACCACATTTTTAATTACATTTTTCATGTGGCGTTACACAGAACATAGAAAATGAGACGATCAACTTGAGAAAGAAGCTAGCTTGGGAACTCTTCAGTGTTTGAATGGGAAAATCTAAGAGAAATTGAGTTTGTGCTACAGTAGTAAGCAAAGGTAGTGTTGCTACAGGCTACGTGAATCACAGCAACCACAAAACTGCTCCTGTGAATAAAATGGCAAAGATGCCAACTCAGAGGCTAAAGCAAACCTGTAACATGCAGCTTGTAAAATAGTTGCATGAATCATCATCTTCCCAGAAACTTTTACTGAGTACACTACCAGAAATAGGGCCCGGAACATGAGTTTTCCATGTCAAGAAAGTGCTGTAAAGATCTGTTCAAGGTGTCTTCAGCTGATAGGGGGTCATACTGGAAGACAAAGAATGTGTTCAGGTCTAGTGATGCAAGAACCCTATTATCAATTTTTCTTCAAGAGGATCTCACCTACCAAATATTTTGCTAGACGTCTAGTCTGCCTGTGAGTTGTAAAGCTGCTGAAAATCAGACTTTGATCTCATTCGTGACCAGTATATGGGACCAAAGCAACGCTTCTCAATCATTCCGGAATCACCTGACCACTTAGCGGGCTGATGAGGCATTTAATAGATCAGCTGTTATATTTTGTGAGGCCTTTGATAAACACATGGGTACCTTGACTTTCATTGCTTTTCTGAACGTGGTATAGAACTGGCAGATTACCAAAGATAGTACCTGGGGTGTTTTGTGAAATGAGCTAAACAATAAAAAGGGTCTAGCTGTTGGACTGAGTATACCAAGACTGGGTTTGCACCCACCTGTTGTTGTAATATGATGTGGGATTAGATATCCACATCTTTAAAAGGGGCTCAATCTGCTTTGTGCATATCCTACAGAAAAACTGCTGGCTGGAATCCAGCCTGCAGTAACCAATTTTGAAATGTCGGTTATGTTGCCTACTGCAGATCTTCCCAGTAGTAAGAGCAAGGAGTTAGTTTAGTCCAGCGATAGCCATCTGGAGCCTGCTGGGCAGTTGGTAAAGGGAGTAGCCACAGCAAACCTCCACGTTTGCATCCCCTATGCATCAGCCATCCCACACAACGCAGGTGTGTCTTTGTGGGTGTGGATGGCCAAGAGGACATCTGCCAGAAGACATTGCTACATACCTCTCAGCATAAATACAACCTGTGCTGCCATCAGGAGGTGGGACTTACATGTTCCACAGTGACGACAAAAATCAGTGGTCATGTTTCTTCTGAAGGAACTGTTCTGCCAGAAGCAGGGAGCAGTAGAGAGCCTCTGAGTTCTCTATCTGCCTGCTCCTTGTCTTGGGCCGTCCCTGCCTCTCTCTAAATGGTTCTGCTTGATCTCAGTAAGGAAAAAGTCCACAGGTGGAAACCAGCGGATTCTGTGCTCAGCTCAGGACACTGTGTGTAGACAGCACATAGCTTATTACAGATGTTCTAGCAAATAATGAGGGGGGAGAGAAGAGGGATGGAGGGAAGGAGGAAATAGACTTCAGTTTAATTTTCCAGTCATGTATTACACAACAAATCGTATTGGTTTTCTTCATGAAAAATGCTTGGTCACTGACATTTCAATAAATATATTTTATCTTTTGTTCCTCAATGTATTTAATTGTTCAGTGTATTCTTTAGACTTTGCAAACCCAACTGTATGAGGTTGTTGTGTTTTTTTTTTTAAATACAGACCTGAAAGTCTAGTTAAATTGACGTTCTAACATTTCCCTAACTGCGATGTCCTGGTGTTCCCCCATGTACTTCTTTCATTATCAGGTTAAATGAAGTTGATTTCCAAGTGCTTTTGTGATTCTTGGGCCACTATTGCCATGCAGAGAGAAGGTACAAAACAGGAATTAAGTTTTTTCTCCAGAGATGTACACTGTATGAGTCAAGAGCTTTCCTTTTCTACAGTTGAAGCATAGCATATGCTTTCTTGCTGTCCTATGAAGCACCACGTACTTGCCATTGCTGGAGGTGAGATTTCAGGCCCAATGCCCTAGCTGCTGTGTTATGTTCTGGAATAGAAACGCAGAGAGTATAAGCAAAGCTTTACCGAGGGCTGCATGACCCAGAAGTCACCAGTAGTAGTTTGGGCAGGCTGAAACCCAGCTGCTGATGCCGGCTCGCTGCAGACACTGTTATTACAGAAGATACGGTGAGAAGGAAGGAGGCTACTAACTTTCCTGTTCTCTCTGGAGCATTTGAATTCAAAAGTCTTTTAATTTAATATGGATGCATTTTTTGCTTTTTACACATGGGACCTACTTGTGATTCCCTTTAACATCTATATTCAGCTGTGAGTAAAGTCAATTTTTGTCTATGCTTGAAAATACTGCACAAATCTGTATTCAGAATTGTTAGAGATAATGGATACTCAGTAGGGCATTTCCAAAAGTGTTACCAGTGCGAATAGCATAATCTGGACAACGTGGTGTTTCATGGCAATTGCTATTTCCTGAGCTGTTTTGAATTACAGCTCTAATAAGTGGCCAGTCGCCACATCCCTAACTAGAAGCCAAAGAGATCACCCGCCCGAGCAACCACCGCCTCAGTGAAGCAGGGAGGAGAAGGATCTGTCCACGGGCTTGGAAGCATTTAGCCAGAAAAGCTTTGGTGGCCTGGGATCAGTGCTGCAAAATCTGCAGTCCCATCACCCTTCCAGTGCTGTGCAAGGTGCAAGTCACGCAAAGTGGGAACTGTGGTTGTTACGTTCTCTGGAATTAATTGTAAACCTTTTTTGTGAATCCAGGACTATAGAAGTGACCAAATGGAGTGGTGGAAAAGGGGCTGACATTTCTTGCACAGGAATCAAGTATTCAGATTTCCTGTAAAGCTCATGTAGTTTTGTCAAAGGCAAAATTGATGGCAAACCACAGAGCCTTGAAAAGGTTTATGAACAGCAAAAGTGCATCTCAAAGGAGGAGACGACTTTTGATATTTGAGTTATTTTGATTGGTAATGTTCCCTGTTTTTTCCTATGACTTACACTTCTTCAGGAAGTACAACAAATGACAGGGCACCAGTGGTTTTTTGCCATCAGAGATTTCAGTACTGTGCAGGTGACTGACCACTTCACGCTCTGGAAACGTCTCAGAGTGACAGACAAATGAAATCAAGAACTGGTTTTTGCATGCACAGTGATGACAATCACCAATAGAAGGCCACAAATAGGTCAAGAGGACTTAGGTCTTGTTAGTCCTAACTTGAGGCAGGGAAAATGGACTAGACGAGCCTGCTAGAAGGCCTTTCTCTTCCTGCCGGGGCTTCAGCCCTCAATTGACTTCAGGCAGCTGGAAGTGGACAACCGGTTTGTTAGCGGCATTGCATCCTGATGGCTCAGACAGCCGGGACTGCTGATTCAGTGGCCAGAAAACAAGGCAGCTCTGGATGTACGCTGAGCAGTGTAACGACCCCCATCTTCTGTAACTCTTAAGTCAAATGAGAGTTTAGCAGTTACTTTAATTAACCTGCAAGTAAATACCTGCAGGCAATAGTTATGACTTCCACAATCATGACCTGAGGCGAACCTCCTGTTTTATTAATAGCTATGCAAATAATTGAGAAGACACCGAATACCTCCCCTCCGGTGCGGAAAGACACCTGCAGGCAATTTCAGTTAGCCTGCCCGCCGGCCAGCCGCCGTTCCCCAAGCCAGGCCTTGCGGGTTTCACACCTTCGCTCCCTGCAAAGCTGGAAGTCAGGAAGGCGATTTCTGCCAGAGGGGTGTCCCATGAAGCCCGTCCTTGCAGCCGGCCTGCAGGAGGTGGGGTACCCCCCGCAGCCGCTGACACGCAACACGGGGCACTGTCGAGATCCACACCCAGTGAGGAAGCAGTCCAGGAGACAAACACTGCTTCGTCCAAGTACAATTAAAAACAATTCAACACGGAGTAATTTAAAAAACCTTTTTATTTAGACAAACACAAGAGGAGCTAGATAGGATTGATGAGCTAAGTTTTTTGGTTGGAGAGCCAATGTGTACTGTAAAGCATCGTCAGAGACTGAGGGGTACAGTCTTGAACAGCGTGTTGTAATAATTTGTGAAACTGCATGAGACAGTTGAGGTTTTTTTTTTTTTTAAACCAATTACTTCCCGTCTGTTCAGGGATGGATAAGCCCCCAGCTAAAATTCCTTTTCATTCCGGTGCTTGTAACGATGAAGATGAAATGTGATTTTCCTTTCTAACAAACGCTCCAAAAAGCAAAAAAGAAAAAGCATGTGTTTCTCTGTTATGGAAAATAGGTCTCAGCATGCTGGAAATTCAGCGTTTTACTTATTTTCTACCACAAATGCCCCGTTTTTAAAGAAATGAATAATGTAATCATTTTCTCTGATTTATGTTTTCTTTTCTGCCTCATTTGGCACTAGTGCTGTGTTATTACAAGAACAACTGTTCTCTGCAAAAAGAATGATCTTTAGACGTCTCATCCAAAACCTTTGAAGTCACTGGGAATGAACTGAAAAGAAAGGCAGAGAGGCCGTGGACATTAGCAGCAATTCAGTACTTTCCCACTGACCGGGCAGATTTTCTACTCGTCACCTGATGACACGGAGCTGCGGTTCCCTACACCTTCTCAGACAAAAACTCTCTTCCAGGTAGGGTACCTGGCGGTTTTCAGGTCACAAGTCAGAAACGGTAACAAAACGTGGGTCAAACAGGGCACAACCGAGTCCCACGAGCAAAAGCAGAGCCTGGGGACGTCCTCACCAGCGAGCATCCCTCGGATGCGTAACGGCCGCCTGCACCATCATCAGCATCCGGATAACAGCAGTAGTAACGAGTGCCACGGCTCCCGAGCTCTCGAGGTTTGAGACATGTGCTGGCAAGCCAAACGGCAACGAGGAGTATTTTAAAAAGGAACTCGGAGAAGACTCTGGAGGGAATTAGTGTCAGGCATGTGTAAAGAGGGTTACTTTTCCCATCTCCAGCGCCTATAATTACATCTCAAACGTGCTAATAAAATCCAGTGGGTTGGTTTGGGGTTTTTTTCTTTTCCCACTTTGTCCAAGTATGTACCTTAAAACATGCTGCTTGTGACGACTAGAAAAAACCAAAATCAACTCACACTTCAAATCGCCATGCAACCACCAGAAGCGAAGCCGCTGGGAAGGGCCGAGGGCCGTGCCTGGCTGCCGGGCGGGCCGGGGAGGGGGTTCGGCGGCCCCCCGGCCCCGCGGCCCGGCCCGCCTCAGAGGTGCGGGGCGTAGAAGGGGCCGAGGTACGCGGGGCCGAGGAAGGGCGCGAAGGCGCCGCCGCCCAGCGGGAAGGGGGCGGCCGGTGGGACGAGGACGTTGGCGGCGGTGTAGGAGGGGAAAGTCTGGAAGGGGAGAGCGCCGGAGCCCGGCGGGCTGGGGCTGCCGCCGCCCCCCGCCACCGCCGCGGGGGAAGCGGCGGGGGCCGGCCCGTCGGTGCCCGGGTGCTGCTTCTTCCACTTGGTGCGTCGGTTCTGGAACCAGATCTTCACCTGCGTCTCGGTGAGGCTGAGGGAGAGCGCCA
>VYXH01011595.1:74704-105784 GCA_013397275.1 Burhinus bistriatus | reverse complement strand
GCCCCCTCCCCGCCGCGCTGGCTCCCTCCATCCCTTCATCCCAACCATCCGCCGACGGGGTTTTCCCGTTACCCGCCCCGGGGTGGGTAAGGGGGGTGAGCGGTGAGGTGGGCCGGGGGTGGCCCGGAGCCCTGGCACCGGACCCGGGTCCTCCCTCAGCGCAGGGATGCGACTGCACGTGGCAACCCGCCGGCAGCTGCCGTCCCCCGGGGGCCGCGGAGCCCCCGGCTGCCTCTGTCCCTCCGCTGACCCACCTGCAGCCCCCCCGGGGCCGGTGGCGGTCCAGCCTGGTGTCTCAGAGGGACCCAGAGAGGAGAGGAGGGCTCCCGCATCCCTCTGCTGGGCCGAGCAGGCTCCAGGCTTGAAGTGTTCCTTCTGCCAGCGGCCGCAGTGTCAGATATGAAACCACCGTGTGGTCCACAGGGGGAAGCGAGCAGCTTCTCATTTTGGGGTGGCTCAGGGTCAGTCTGGTTCAGACTCTGGGCCAAGGGCTGACCCTAACTCCTGCAACTCACCCGTGACGTTCACGCCATTCCCGGTTAATAGGCAGGGAAACTGAGGCATGCCCGTGCTGGGGGAGTACCTGCCCCACTGAGCAGCCCCCTGGCTAACCCTCCTTGCCTGGACTGGAAATGTCTCGTTATCTTTTCGTACCCATAACTGGGACAGGGTAGGCAACGGCAGGCCAAGCCTCTCCACCCTGCACCAGTCCCACGACCACTCCTAGTGAGCCGTGCTTATTAAAAACTCGTAGCAATGTATTTCTGTACATCTGTACCTGCTCAGGAGGATGCTCTTCCTTCTCCTGCATTTCTGTGTTTGTTGGTGCTGCCAGACAGGCTGAAATGTAAATGAAGGGGCACCCTTCAGCCACAGGAGGCCAGGGAAGGCAGCCCTTGGTGGCATCTGCTATTCCACCTGCTTTTCTTCCTAGGAAGAGGTGCAGACCACAGCCCTCCTCCTCTTTACGGGTGTCTCAGCCTCAGCAGAATTGGGCTTTCTGTTTGACATTGCAAAAGCATACACCCTAAGATAACGGGAGAGCAGGAAGGTGAGATGAAGATGTGCAGGGCGATGTGATTACAAGTAATTGTTATTGTTAATTACGTGGCGGCAGGGTCCAAGAGCCCATTTGGCACTGGCCTCTGGGATGGGATATCACACGCGTGCAAATGAGAAGGGAGCTCTGTCCTGAGGAGTTCACACACTCGAGCTACAGACGGATAAAGCTTAGTTTTGGGGATGCACCCTGCATGAAAATGAAGGCGGTGGTGAACGGGGAAACACTGCTGTGTGCTAGTTAAGTATCGCTTACATATTTAAAGGTCCTTGAGGTGCAGAAGAAGGAGAGAAGGAAGGGGAGAGGAGCAGTTGCAGGTGCTGGACAGCATGCTTCAGAAGTGAGATCAAATAAAGAGAATGGATATAAAGCCTTAGTGCATATCCCGTTAATGTTTTTGAAACAAGATTCTTTTTTGTGGCACAACATTAGCTTCAAACTACATGGAGAAATCATAGGTATTGTCATATGGTAAATAAGAGCATGGCTGACTATTTTAAGAATGCTTGCAAACCTTGGCAGTGCCAGAGATTTTTTATGTTTGAAAGAAAAAAAAAAACAAACCTAATCTGATATATGTGAGACTACAAATACTTGTGTTTGAGTTGTTGTGTCTGCAGGAGCTGAGCAGGTAAAGTGTAGCATTGAGATTAATTTGTGAGCCAGCAGACAGCTTCAAATATGATCGGTTTAACACGTGCATGCGTGCCAGCCTACAGACAGACATGCATGTAGAAAGGCACACACGGAAAAGCACACGTTCATGGATTAGTTTTAGCAGTCTGTTTGAAGTTGGTCCGTTTCCCAGCTCAGGCATTAAAATTCAGCCCGAGTGCTGCCTTTAAATTGCTTTGATGCTAGGTGGGTTTCAACCCTGACCTGTCCTGACGGCAAGTGACGGCTGTAACAAGCTGTGGATCAATATTCATAGCGGGTGTCCTGGACTGATAACACTATCCAAGACAATGTTCACTATCGGTGGAGACAGCTGAGATATTGCGCCATTAGTGATGTTGTTTTAAATAACCTGATCCATTTCTGGGTCTATTTAATGAATTTCACAGTTTAGATACTATCTTTAAGGAGAAGCCAGAGGCTATTCCAGAAACAGTGATGCAAATCAATGCTGCCAAGGCTCCTCTGCTTTTCTTTAAAACAAAGTGCACTATAATTCCACCGCAGCTCCTTATATATTCTGAGAGTCATGGCACGCTATTGATAGTATTAGCAATAAGAAAGTATTTGGACTTTATTGAGGGAGAAAACAATATTATCTGTAAAGCTGGAACACAGTTGATAAAATCTTATCCGTGATTGTAAAACGCAGGGGATCAGTTCAGTTGTTTATATGACAAGCCAGTGGTTTTTCCTCAGTTGTCTATATGAAGCTCTGGGCACGTATGAGAAGATACCATCGAGGCAGGGCACAGCCCTGTCAGCATTTTGGCTGAGCTGATGCAGGTCTTGTCAGGCTTCTGCTGCTGTGTGGATCAGTGCCTTGGTCCCCAAGGGCTGAATCCTGTCCCACTTCAGTTCCTACAGAGGCGCCCAGGGCAGTACAGGGTATGAGGGAATGGAATGGAATAGAATTAGAATTAGAATAGAATAGAATAGAATAGAATAGAATAGAATAGAATAGAAGAATAGAATAGAATAGGTTGGGTTGGGTTGGGTTGGGTAGGGTAGGGTAGGGTAGGGTAGGATTGGGTAGGGTTGGGTTGGAAGGGACCTTTCAAGGCCATCTAGTCCAACCTCCCCTGCCATGAGCAGGGACATCTTCAACTAGACCAGGTTGCTCAGAGCCCCGTCCAACCTGACCTTGAATGTTTCCAGAGTTAGAGCATCTCCCACCTCTCTGGGCAACCTGGGCCAGGGTTTTCACCACTGAAATGAATGACAGATGCTCTCTTTTACTTCTCTCCCCTTCAGAGAAGGGAGAGTGTCTCCCTTCAGGGAGAGGAGGAGAGAGAAAAGAGACTTATGAGTTTTTAAAAAGACATTAAACTAATGAAAATATTAAGAAAATAATAAAAATAAAATAATGAGATATATACAATATATACAAAACCATATCGAGCTCCCAGGATGACGACCACATCACCAGCAGGCACAGGGAAAGTCCCAGACTGGACTCAGCAACGGATGGGAGCTGGATTTGGGATCTGGATGCAGGAATACATGGATCGGGATTAAAGGCAGATGGACAGACAGAGTCCTCCTTGGACGCCGGCCATTGAAGGAAGAGAGCTGACCCTTTGATCCCTCAGCTTTTATACTGAGCATGAGGCAGATGGGATGGAATATGCCGTTGGTCAGTTTTGGGTCACCTGTCCTGTCCGCTCCTCCCTGCAGGTGTGACCCCTCTACGCTTTTCCGCTTCCCACCCTCCAACAGGGCAAGTAACAAAGCTGGCTGCCCTTGGGTGTGATAGCAATAAGGATAAGCCAGAGCCTCTCTGTATACCATTCCTTGGCATAAATTATAAACAGTCCAGTTTTATTAATCTGGAAGCGGACTACCATCTTAAAAATATGCCGTTAATTTCAGAGAGTTCAGTTAGTTAGAGCAGGCTTAGCTGAAAAGTAAAATGACTGAACAGAAAGCCGGTTCTGTTTGACCTCAAACCAGGACACTTGTCTAAATCTACCCTGCTACAGGGTGC
Organism: Burhinus bistriatus; assembly: GCA_013397275.1. Lineage (NCBI taxonomy): Eukaryota > Metazoa > Chordata > Aves > Charadriiformes > Burhinidae > Burhinus > Burhinus bistriatus. The sequence goes on along the minus strand of VYXH01011595.1, from coordinate 102,062 downwards.
ACGGCAAACCCGAGCTCTGCAGTGGCTGGGGGAGCGGTGTGGGAATCCACCCTCACACCAGCGGCCATCCCACCACACTCCTGCTCCCGAGGGAAACTGCAGGATGGGTGAAAGCACGCCAAGCTTCTTGTCGCTTTGGAAAAGTCTGACCCAAATCAAGACCTAGGGTGCTCTTGTGAAGGTATTGCCGAGGGTCTGGAGCCCTTCCAGGAGTGACAAAAGCAGTATAAATTTTTAAGGAAACATGTATGTTGCCTTTACTTTCGACAGCATCTGGCTTATGTGACATGTATATTTCATAGGATGGAGTTTTTTCCCCAGGGATGTGATGTTGGAAGGAGTTTATTGTGAAACAGGGAACGAGCCCTGGTGCTCGCTGACTCGCTGGGCTGCTGTTTTGTTGCCGATGCTGTTTGCTGGCCCGTTCACTGAGCTGTTGGCCGCGGGCAGCCCAGATGCAGACGCCACTTGCCGTACCTGTGGAGAGGAGCAGTCGTTTTGGCGGGTGGATGGAGATGCCGGGCACTTGCCATGCTGTAGAAGAACATAGAACCATAGAATAGTTTGGGTTGGAGGGGACCTTTAAAAGCCATCTAGTCCAACCCCCCTGCCATGAGTAGGGACATCTTCAACTACATCAGGTTGCTCAGAGCCCCGTCCAACCTGACCTGGAATGGTTCCAGGGATGGGGCATCTCCCACCTCTCTGGGCAACCTGGGCCAGGGTTTCACCACCCTCAGCGTAAAAAATGTCTTCCTTTTATCTGGTCTAAATCTCCCCTCTTTCAGTTTAAAACCATTACCCCTCGGCCTATGGCTCCACCCCCTGCTAGAGTCCCTCCCAGCTTTCCTGGAGCCCCTTTAGGGACTGGAAGGGGCTCTGAGGTCTCCCCGGAGCCTTCTCTTGTCACGGCTGAACAGCCCCAACTCTCCCGGCCTGGCCTCACAGCAGAGGGGCTCCAGCCCTCTGACGCTTTTGCGATCCCCTGCAAAAACCAAACTCAGTTCACGCCGCCACCTTCCTCAGGTGTTTTAAAAAAAATTAATAACTTAAATGAGAGGCGGGGCTGGACGAATCGCGCACGGCTGCACCGAGGGAGGCCCGCTCTCCGGACTACATTTCCCAGCAGCCCCCGCGGCTCGGCTCGGCTCGGCTCGGCTCCGCTCGGCTCCGCTCGGCTCGGCTCGGCTCCGGCTCCGCTCGGCTCGGCTCGGCGGCTGGGAGGGAGGGAGATGGCGGCCTGGGCGCGGGCGGTGCGGGGGCTGCTGCTGGATGTCAGCGGGGTTCTCTACGACAGCGGCGGCGACGGCGGGGTGCCCATCGCCGGCTCGGTGGAGGCGGTGCGCAGGTGGGTGCCGGGGGCTCGGGCACGGCCCGGCTCGGGCCCACCCCGCCGGGGAAGGAGGAGGAGGAGGCGGCCGAGGCGGGGCCCGCGGTGTGAGGGGCCGCCCGGGGACGGGGGCACCCCAGAACATGGCGGTGGGGGTTCGGCACCCCAGAACGTGCAGCGTGGGCCTGGCGCTGGGCTTTGGAGCTACACCCAAAGGCGAGAGGAGATCGGGGTTTAAAACCACCCCGACTGCGCAGCTCCCCCCGGTTTGCTGTGGAAAGTTGAGTGGGACGGGACCACAAACGCCAACGTGTTGGTCACCTTGGTATTTTTTAGGCATATTTAAGCTGTGAGGGAGTGCGCGCGGATCTGCTGTCCCAGGGCTGGTGGGGAAAGGAGCCCAGAGCACCGCAGACAGCCCGCCTGATTTTGTATGTACTGTCGCCTGTTGCACGTGTAGCAAGAGCAGGCAGCGTTTAGGAGGTCTGGTACATTCCCCCAGTAATCATTTTTCAAATATTGCCTGCACTGGCATGGTGGTTCTGTGAATTGATTACCTTTGCTGTCAAATTAACTGGGACGTCTGGCAGAGAACTTGCAACCCAGCAGAAATGGAGAATTTCAGCGCTGGAGTTAATGATTGCTCAGCCTATAAGTGACTCAAAAGCGAAGTATTGTGGCAAGTTACTCGCTGGTGCCCACAGGTAGCGAACTCCCTTGCTTTTAGCTGGGTAATGCAATCCAGTTAACACAAGCTAAGTAACTGTTGCTAAACAGATAGTGATTTCATTTAGAATCATAGAATCACCTAGGTTGGAAGAGACCTTTAAGGTCATTGAGTCCAACCAGCAACCTAACACTGCCAAAACCCCCACTAAACCATGTCCCTCAGCACCACGTCTACCCGGCTTTTCAATACCTCCAGGGATGGCTACTCCACCACTTCCCTGGGCAGCCTGTGCCAATGTTTGATGATCCTTTCAAGTGAAGAAATTTTTCCTAATATCCAATCTAAACCTCCCCTGGAGCAACTTGAGGCCGTTTCCTTGTGTCCCGTTCGTTCTTACTTGGGAGAAGAGACCGACCTCCACCTGGCTACAACCTCCTTTCAGGTAGTTGTAGGGAGCGATAAGGTCTCCCCTGAGCCTATTTAACTTAACTAACTTTAATTAATTAGGTTAACTTGCCAGTGTGTCTGTATCAGCCCTACTTGACCAGAGGAGCAGGATGGGGCCAGGGGAGAGCAATGGCCACAGGCCATCTTTGTTTAAAGACATTGATTTGTGGGTGTGCTCCGCTGGAGGACGTCATGGGTTTCCAGAAGAGCTTTTTGGCTCTATATGATGTCTCACTAACCCACTGCAGAAAATTCAGATCCATTTCACGTGGCGAGTGCTGCTGCATGTACCCCACTTGAAATGTTTTAAATGTCAGAATACTGAGCCAGTGTGCAGCATTGACAGCCTGCTTCGCGTGTGCCTCAGGCCACCCAGCACGGAGACACTTGTGGTGAGTGCTTTATCGAGCAGGGAAATATACAGGAAGAAATATCGAAATCACTAAAATCAATCATATGAGTGTAGTTAAATACGTGCCTAAATGTTGTTGGAACTGCCATGGAAGAGGCAGAACTGGAGAAGACCCAGGTCCACTGGTAATAAAAGAAGTCTTTGCTGCTTTTTTGTGTTTTCTTTTTTCTTTTTTTTAAATGATATCTATGTTTGGCCCCACCTGGAATACTGTGGCCAGCTCTGGAGCGCCCAATGNTGAGACACTGGCCCAGGTTGCCCAGGGAAGTTGTGGAGGCCCCACCCCTGGAGGTGTTCAAGGCCAGGTTGGATGGGGCTTGGAGTAACCTGGTCTAGTGGGAGGTGTCCATGCCCACCCAAATCATTCTATGATTCTGTAATATTTCTTGAAATACATGTAGTGAGCACCTAAAGTATCATTGGATGAAATCTTCTGTTTTCATCTACAGGGTAAGAGCTTCCAGCACTGTCAGCAGCATTTGAAGCGAGTTTAAGGCTTATTGAGGCTCTTGGCCTGTTTGTGGTGCTCAGCTGGCCCCTGCCAGCAAGGGGGAGCCACAGGTGCCAGGACGGCCAACAGGAGGCAGGGTTCCAAGGGAATTTGATGAAATTAGGCAGAGGAAAAAGTTGCTTTTAAAAAGATACCATATTGAAATCCCGTGGCATATGGCTTTTCCATGGGATTGTGTATGACTTCTGTTCCCGTTCCTCCATGTCCTCTTTATGTCATATTTCGGTGTGGTTTTTTTTCTTGTGCCTTTCTGTAGCTATATTGCAGGCTCAGGATTCAAGCGAGACCCTAAGAGAAGAGGCTTGTAGCAAAATGAAAGCATTTGTTTTTCCCTGGGTGCGTAGAGCAGCCTGTTTTCTGACTCAAAGGGGCAGGCGCTGGCGGGGCGGCCTCTGCTAGGATTAAACTTCCCTGGCTTTCCTTGTTGTCTCACTGAAATCCTCCTGGTAACATTGCTTCCCATTGAGGCTGGCCTGTGCCAGCCGGTCTGTCAGTGAAGGAGAGTCTTCTCCTGCTCTCTGTTTTCCAGGAGAATGCGTCTTACCACCCTCCTCTCATTTCTTGCCGACTGGCACTTTCTGCTGAGACCGTCACAGACGCCAAGTTTGTGCAGTGCGTAGCACAAGGCAGCCCAAATCATAGCTGAGGCCTCTGGGCATGGCCAAACCAAACATAGATAACAACAACTATGTAATTACTGTTGGAGATCGGCTCATTCCTTTAAAAACCAGTATGTATTCAATAGTATCTGCATTGCAATTCACCAGATGCTTTTGATATATTGTTTTTTTTCTCCTAGGTTTTTAAACTTTGTTTTCCATTGGGTTGCAGTCTGTTATTTAATAACTTTTGTCACTGCATTTGCTGAAACCTCCCATACGGAGGCAACGTAAACTGCAATTTGACTTACGGCAATGTCAGAAATATGCCGATGAAACAACCGTAAAACTCTGGCCTTGGGCTAAATGTAAGATATTACAGGCTTTCTCTTGAAATACTGGAAATATCTGTGGGGCTTCTCTGCAACTTTGTGCATGAGGCTTCTTTCCTAGGGCATGTGCTGGGAACACGATGGTTGTTTTTTAGCATATGTGGGCTCCGAGGAGTTTCATATCAATAAGCAGTGGAGAAACAGTGGTCATAGCTGTGGAAATGGGGGACAGCAGAAGTGAGCATGGAAAAGTGCCAGGAAGGAAAAAAAAACCCCAGAACATTTTGTTCAGGTCATTCAATGTAAGTGGTTAAGAATAATCATTTTCCTTGGGTAAAGTCAAGTAGCCTTATTTATCTGCCTATTAGGTTGGTAATTGTTCTAGCTCACACCATTTAAAATCTTTATCGACTCATTATCCTATTGCCAGTTGGTCATTAATATTTGTGTCTGCGTCATAGTACAGCTCGGTAGTTCCAAGCAGATGGATTAAAGCTAAAAGCGGCTCTTTTTTTAATGAACTCATTTTTGTATCAATTAAAGAATCATAATTGCAGATAGCTAGCAACTTTATAACTAATTCAAATTGATATGATCTTTTGCTAAAAGAGATGTCTAAAATCTCCTAGTGCATGTCTATGTCCAATAGGAGTCTTAAATACCATTTTGGTAATTCATACTACGGATATGAACTCTCGTAATATGACGGCTGACCTGTTCTCTTCAGATTGCCTTTCTACATCATCTCCCACACCATTACAGCAATTAACTTTGTGTAACAACACATAGTACACACCAATACAAATCATAAGTAAACATTTTCATTTGCTGTTGGCTTCATACGACTGAAGCCATTTTGACTCCTCTAAAACTATATTTGCTGCATTATTTTTCTTGTATTCAGCCAAATTCTGTGATGCAGTTATTTCAGTTAGTATTTGAGAGAGTAGCAGTGTAATTTCTGCCAGCAGAATTTGGCCGGTTTTGTATTTATGATGGCTGCAGGGGGGTAGTTCTCTCTTGTTTGTTTGTTTTTAGCTAGCAGTACAATCATATGGAGCGGAAAAATGACCAAAGAAGCTGACGGACACTGAAACATCCTGACCCAGGTGACATTCAGTTACACACTTCCCTGTGTTGTTAGAGACCCTCCTGAGGAAAGTGTCAGTAGTCACTATCCAAGTCGGTATAACTTGTGATGAAACACTAAGTTTTACAACTGGGGATGCTTTATTTATTGCTAGTGTGCCTGCATCTCTGACAAATTTTACCTGTGAAATATCTTAGGATTCAGTATGCACTGAAAGGGAATTGGTGAATCAGAGGCCAAAAGGATGAGCCACAGAAGTATTTGTTGTACAGACCAGACTTCCTTCTGTGCTCAAGTAATGTTAAGGTGAATTTGGATCCTTCCTGTTACTCAGCCAGACTATGGCAGGCAGGCACCCATGTGCCTAAGGGCATTGTCACCCCTGGTTTAACCCAGAAGCCAGGGTGCCAGGAATGTCATTAAATCCACCGGGGAGTGTTATTGTTAACTTTAGGTGGGTATATTGGAGTGGTGGATGACTAGAAAATCCAAAAGCAGCTTGATAAGATAATTTGGCCCTTTAAAACTTTTAACCCATAACGTTTCTTGATTGTTCAGTTTACTGTGGCACACTTTTGTTGTTGTTTTTAAAAAATCCTTATAACAGAGTCAAGTAAAACACATCTCTTCCTAGTGCAAGTGGTTAACTGGCTTACGCTGTGGAGCAGATCAGAAAGCCCATGGACAAGATCAGAAAGCTCATCGGTGACTTAAAGGCTTCTTCTGGAGCCAGCCTTAACAGTGCCTCTGTTCTGTGCTGTTATTGTCTTAATTGATTTACACAGCATTGACACGAGGTGAGCTATTCGCTTTTTATCTTACAAATAGCAGGGAGCTGGTCTCTTACAAGACAGAAGGTGGTTAAACATCCATAAAAGATGCTCAGCCTGTGCTCTGTTATTTGCATTTACAGCTGTGTGCTGATAGTGTGTCCATTAGCATATCCATATGAAAAGCACACAGTAGTTGGACATTTACAACATCCTGTTGTTTGGCCAGTATAGTGCATCTGTTAGCACAACTTTCTACAGAGTTCTTTAAAAGAGCAACGGAAATCTGGGGAGCAGGGAGGCTGTGGAGCAGCTGGACAGTCGTGTTAAAGTAAAATACCTGGAGAGTCTAACAAGGCGAAGATTGTGAGGAGAATAAGCGGAACTGGAACTGTAAAGCAATTCAGCGTGCGGGGGTTCATGTGGGACAGTTGTGAGTTTACAAGAGCCATCTGAAAGTGTGTGTGCAACAAGGAATAGGAAATCTTTGTTACAGAAGATAACTGAGGCATGGCTTAGCACAGTCTGTGCAGATGTTCAAAGTTTCAAGGCTTGGTGTGCCTTCAGGACATGCGATACAGCAGAGGAGCTGTTCCTCCTAGAAAGAGACGTTCAAATAAACTATACAACTCTTGTATAAATATCCATTCATTTATCTTTGCACTTAACTCTCTTTGTACTTTCTATCCATGGATCTCAAAGAAGGGTAGGTGTCACCTGCCCTTCCTGAAGCAGCCGAGGCACGAAAAGATGAAGCAGTTCTGTATCGTCATGTAGCTGTTACTGTCAGAGCCAGGAGATCCAGGAATTGATCCTTAGTGGGTGCAAAGTTATCGCAGCTGCACTCTAGTCTGTGACATTAGCTACGGCCTCAGTTCTCTGAGAGCAGTAGACCTTCCTAACCCATATTTGCTTTCCTAATCAGCAATGTTCACTGTTATTTTAAAAAGATCTGTGTCCCTGAAGTTGTGGGTACTCCAAGTGCTGTCTACACAAATTGTATGAGTAAGTACTTACATTTTTGAAATTCAAACATCATTAACCTTCAGGGTCTTCAGCTAGTTACTGTCCATCGGCACAATTATGTGTTGTACAAATATTTACCAATAAAGAATAATAGAAGATACTACAGTGATACCTACTACCTAATGGTACTTGTTTGTCCACTACCTTGTATGAATACTGATAAATCCCTGAAGCGGATGAGCAGCACACTGCCTCGTTCTGTGCTTCAGAACTTGAGACTCGTCTCAGTTTACTACTGAAGTAGTATTTTTCTTTTCCCCCCATCTTCCTTATTTCATGAACTCAGCCTGGAATCTTAGAATTGAGCCTGATTCTTTGCATCTCCTCAGCGGTATTACCATTCAGATTCTACGCTGTCGTTGTAAGTGAAGTGGAAGTAGTTGTCGATTGCTTCCAGATTAAAATCACACTAAGTTTGTTGAAACCCAGCTTAGTCTTTGATCTATTACAATGAAATAGTACGGTACTTTCTAAAGTAGATAAGCAGAGCATGTGTGAGTGAACTCTTTCTCTATAAAATAAGCTAAGTGAAACCTTCTGGCAATTTACTTTCTTTTTCTGAGAAATAGAATTAATATTTACAAACAGGTGCTGTTTGCATACACAGCAAGAATTTGGCAGTGACAAAAGTAACTTGATTTTGACTGAAATTTTAATGGAATAATTAGTAGCTTTAGAGGCAAAAACCCCCATCTTCTTTTAGCATAGAATGAAAGCTATTGGAGTATGATTTGTTATATTGTCCATAAAAATGTTTTGCTTAATGCAAATAAATATATTGCAGACCCATTCATGCTAACTGAATCCCCAAAGTTCAGATTTTTTTCTTGACAGCTCCAAAGTGGGGAGTTACCAAATATTTAAAGTCTACTGGAGTTTACTTTTGTTACAAAACACACCTGTGTTTTTGAACTGTGCTCAGTATTGTGTTGCTGCACTATTACAATCAGCCAGCCGATACAAGACAAGGTGAGAAGCCTTGATTCAGTTCCTGCAGTGTGGTTAAAAGTCTGGGACTGCTAGGTGTAATACTTTAAGCTAATTTGGTAATCTGCAGTGATTAAATGAGTCTGGTTACCGAACATAATGGACCAGAAAGATTTTTCTTATATTCTGCTTTGTACTTCCTTTCTGCATATTCACTTCAAAATCATGTATTATTTTTATTAAATACTGAATTCTAGATTTCATTGTTGTGGCATATTGTTGTCTACAAATGTGTTGTCTACCCTTCTGTTCAGGCAGGTGGAATGTGATTTATGGTATCAGGTAATTTGTTCGGTATTCCTGGTATCCAACTGTATTCAGTGCATGAGAGAAACGCAGCCTTTGTAGAGAATTCAGGACAAGATGGACTTCGCGTTTGGTTTGATGTACAACTTCCAGTATTTATTTCTATCTCTGAAAAATTCCGGGTGATTGAAATGCCTAAACAAAGGCGTTGATAGGTTTTTAAAGTTTACTTTGAACTACAATTTAGTGATTTTTCAGTTTTTGCTGTCAAACAGTGTCCCAAAGTGGTGTTTCCAGAGTCTTTCGTTTTTTAACGGTATCCTTTCTTATTTCACCTTTGCCCACCCTTAGATAACACTGGCCTCTTTCCTTGTGGCTTCTTCTTATGTGCCTTTTAATCTGCCTTTATTCATGTTCAAAGGTAGTGCCCTCCTATTTTTTAATCCCTTTTGCAATCCCTCCTTTGGATTCCCTCCAAATTATCCACTTCTATATATAGAGAGAGGTGAGCCATATGGGTCTGGAGAGGAAATTGTGCTCGTGAGATAGCAGATGTAGAGATGAGTTTCAGACACAAGAATGCAAGGGGGAGCCAGGCCAAAAAGTGCAGTACGTAAGGATTTGTCAGGTCAACCTTGCTATATGGAGCAGAAAGCTGGACCACCAGAGAACGGGAGTTTTAATGAGCTTGGCTGTACTCAGGACCAACAACAGGACATCCGTGAATGGACACACCAGGAGATCAAGGGACAAAAGGAGCATCAGAGATGCAACAGTGAGATTTAAGCAGTTTGGACATACTCTGAGGGTGGAAGAAATCAGAGGAACGGAAAGGTTTGAACACCGGGAATAGAGAAGGAACAACCAGAAAGCAAGCCAAGGTCACTCTGTCACAGCACCGCGTAGGGGGTTTCATCCACGCTCCTCTGATCTCATCACACCCACCGAGCAAAACACCAGGAAGTCCAGTGTTTCTGTGGAATTGGGAGAGGCTTGTGCCGTAAAAACTGGTCGAATGAACTGAGGATGGACAAAGGGTTTTATGGCTGGCCTCCTTCAGACTTGAAATAATGATTCTGCTTGGTGTTACTTCAGAAGCTGAAAGTAAAGATGAAAAATGCTTGCTACTGAAATAGCCACTGAAATAGCATGAATGCAGATTTGCGGAGAAAGTATAATACATTATTGCCACAAATACACTTTTTAAGCAGAGGGCACATAAAGCAGAGCGAATGTACTCCCCCTGCACAGGCATTTCCACAGCTGGACCCCAGAAGGGGTTACTGCTTTCAGCCAGTGCTGAGCCAGAAAACCCTTTTGCATCCTCTTCTCAGGAGTGTGTCCTGCTCTGACAGCAGGAGGTTCTCCTTGGAAAAGTCTGCAAGATCAGGCTCGGGATTTGCATTAGTTCCTAAGTATAACGTAATCTGAGACTTCAAGATGTAACCTGTTGGTCACAGGGGCTAGAAGAGGGGGTTTGCTGTCTGTGTACAGCAGTCTGTACCTTGCTAGGTGAATTACTCCCCAGCAGTGGCAGGACCAGCCAGGGAGGCTTTTGTGGGCAATAGAAGAACATCCCATTGCCTGCTAGTCAGCAGTGTCTGCAGGCACGGAAGATTGTAATACCTCCCTTTGTCCTGATCACTCACCATTTTGTGGTCTGGATGAGCTTTTACCCACTGTTACGCAGACTGTTGAGGACTAGTCCTGATCTCCTGTTGCAAACCCCATTTTAATTCGTCATTTGGAGTGTGATTTTGAGGTGGTGGCTGCTGTGTATCATGCACTGTGGTTCTCCATCAGCCATGCAGGCTAAAGAAGTGATATACATTTCTGCTCTTTTCAAACTCTTTCTTCTGTATTGACCTTGAAACTAGGCAAGTAATTTCTACTTTTGACCATTATGCTCAGTTTCATCCCCTCTTGACAGGAAATGTTTTACCTGTAGCACCAGTACCCTGGCCCTTGCAGGGGACAATAAGCAAATGTTAGCCCTGTCCAGATGGGGGGACGGCATTGCTACACAAGTCCTGGTTTTACTTTATTGTTCGGTTGCAGGTAGGTAACTCTCTGGTACTGTTATTTCCCCTTGTTTCTGAGATGGTATTAGGATGCTGACAAGTTTACGCTGAAGCACGGGAGTCAAATAGCGTAAGTGCTTAGCACACTTTCTTTGCTTTTAAAAAAAAAAAAACCACTCTGAAAAACCGAAAGCAGGATAAAAAGCCAGTTCTGGAAATCTCATAACCAGTGCTCTACCAAACCCCTTTGAAGTTGGCGTTGGCCAAGCTCAGGCTCGTTGCCTCTTCCAGGGTTTCGCTTTCTGTCCCCCTGCCCGCCTGCGCAGGACCCACTGGCCGCGGGCAGGGCTCTCCTGCTGTCCTGTTAGCAAGAACCTTCCTTGCAAAATAGAGTGGTCAAAATCTGGAGTTTAGCTTTATACCGTGTCCTTAGTTGCTTCTGCCATGTGCAGGACAATGTGAATTTAAGGAGTGATGGTTTCCAGCCTAGATCCTGTGGCCATTTCTTTTCCTACCGGTGTCGCAACCTTTACATCATCTAAAAGAACAGGTTTTGTGTTTTATATGCCCAAAGCCTGCCCGTAAAGGTTGGCAAGGGCAGGTGGTTAAGTCTGCACAAGGTCAGTCAGGATGTCTAATAATTGTCCTAACGCTTTACCTGTTATGGAACAATAATGAGAGTTTTTTCATTATTTTCGGGTGAGTGAACCTGGCAGATGCTGACAGCCAGCAGATGTGTAAAGTTCGAGGTGATTTGTAAGGGACCAGCTCATCTGACGCACAGTAATTGCATTGTGGGACATTGTCACTCAGCGTCGTGTCCTGCTCCAGCAGAATGAGGTAAAGGTCAGTTCAAAGAGTTGGTGTAGCATGAGGGGCAGCTCGGGGCTGAAATTAAAAACCTCATTTCCATCTCCCCTATACGGGTGCTCACGGCATGCCCAGTTCTAGATTTAGGGATTGTTTGGGCGACCATGTGGTTGTTTCTGTCTGGAGTGGGTTTAAATCCCTCCTTGGGTAAGGCTTAGGAAAAGTCTCCTTACCCACCTGTTGGTGTGTTGTTTGGCGCTCATCTGTCTACTTACAAGTTTGGGCTTTGAAGTTTCTTCCGTGACTTGTTCCTTTGCTTCAGTGCCTGTGCTGCTGTCACAGCTCGCCAGGCAGCCGGTGCCTGCTCTGCCGGCATGGCCAGCGCTGGCAGCAGAGCCTGTGTGGCACACAGCTGGAGTGGTGCAGTTGGACTTGTCCTCTGCTCCCTGCTTGCTCAGCTGTCCCCTCGGAGAGGGGCTCCGACAAGTTTCTTTTGCCGCAGATATGCTTGTAGCCGAGTTTGCTATTTGTGACACCCCGAAAGGGCAGAAGCTGCTCTCCCTTCACACCTAGCTCCCTGCACGCAGGTGAAGTTCAAGTTCCCCCGTGCCTGCTCATGGGCATTAGGAGTGGTGTGAGCAATCATGTTGGAAGTGGAGCAGATTTGTCTGATGGTGAGCCTGCTGACGGCCTCGAACGCGGAGTGAGAGGCAGCCTCAAGATCCCCAGCTACCTGGACTGTGCAGAGTGCCCCAGCATGGAGCACAGTGCTGCCTGCCCTGGTGCTCGGCTCACGCTTTAATCAGGATTGATTTCTGGTGCTTCTGGAGTCTGACTTGGATCTTTATCAGGGCCACGATGTCGACTGAAGCCCTGATTGACTGGGCTTCCTGGGTGTGCCTGCGCTTGTGTAATAGAGATGCTGATAAGTCTGTAATACGCTGGAGATCTTGATAAAATGTATGTTGTGTATTTCATCTGCTGTTGCCTCATTCTCCTGTACTTGCAGGTATGTAATCCCTTGCTCTTTATTTTATAAGGCATCATGTTACAAATTTTGTTCTTTATTCTTCTAACATCCCCACACTCACTGGGACTAGAAATTGCAGTAACTTGCTCTGCACACGCTTCTTAAAGTGTGAACACTGGTGGCTGGGTCAGCTCAGCAGCTCAAGGTTTCTTGCTAAACTGGCCAGTTTAGCAGCAGCGTCTCCAGTACAGTGTCTACTCTGTGTAGACGTCACCTGATTCTAAGCAGTTACTGAGCTTGTTTGTTGAGGTGGTAATTGCTGGTGGCCACAAAGGCGTGAAGCAGTCCAGCATGTGTCCAGCCTCCTTCTGCTTTAGTCAAGCCTTTCAGAAGTGTAACTCTGTTTTTCATCTAAAGTTCTGAGAAGGAAGTTAAATTTCTAGTATAGGGAAAAAAGAGTCTTTGCTTTCACCAAGCTGACCCATGAGGGTGCTTGTTTGTTGGTGCAAGTCAGTGGTTAGTGTTGTTGCTGGCTTCATTTCATTGACCTTTAGGAAGAGAAAGAATAGATTCTTACTCAACAAATGTCTGCTTCCAGGTAGTCGTGAATCAGGGGATTTTTCCCCTAAGAGTGCGCAGATAGGCTTTGCATTTAGAAAAAGATTTTTTTAACCACAGCACACTGTTAAAGTTTGTTATGTATCCAAATTACACTGCTTTGCTTTTTAACTACAGCTGAAACCGTGTTTTGAATAACAGATGTGGAATACTGTCATCCCACTGTCACACCAATTGTTCATTGTTCTGAGAAGGTCACATCATAATTCATTAACAGTAATTATTCCCTGGGTACACCCTGCACTTCTTCACTCAATTGCTTCATTAACTTGTGAGTGAATCTCACATTCACTGCTCCAATCAATGAAGATATATTTATAATGTACAAGTGGATGCTATTAGTTACAATATATTAACTGCCTAATTTAAAATAGAAAAGCTATCTTTATGAAGGGCAATTAACCACTAAGTGTAATTGATAATTCACATACCTATGATTAGGAAAGACAAATAATAAGAAAGAAATGAATCACCTGCATTATTGAAGAAGACACTGGCGTGCAGTTTTAACGAGCAGAAGGGGCTCTCTGGGTCAGGGCTGGATTTCTAAGAATCCTTTGATGGAAAGTTCGTCATCAGATGCTTTACCTTGAGGTGGTTTCGGTGTTTACACCAGCCAATTGGGATCATCTTCCCTAGGAAAGGAACCCACCACGTTTTGTCTTGAGAACCAGTGTGAGGGCTTTCCTAATAGAAAAGTTCTTTTTTCATCCTAACACAAAGAGATGTAATAATATTTTAAAATGAATTTATAAACCTAGCCCCAAACTTAACTAGGTATCTAAACCTGTATTACCTTCGGTCCTCAAAGATAATTATGTACAAATTCACACTAAAACTCACGGAAATTAGACATTTTAATATGTTTGAGGAGCTGAGTGACAGTCATTCTGGCAAATATTTTTTAAAAAAATGTGATATGTTTTTGATGTTTCTAATTTTCCATGGCCACTTTGCAGTACATTGGTTATTCAGATAGCTCACAAGTCATCCTTGGAGACTAGGCCTTTTTGTGACATTGCCAGTAGGTCACCACAGCTTGGGTCGGGAAACAAAGCTTCTCAGAGGCAGAGGACTTGCACGAGATTGCTGACCACTGATCCACAGGAACCATGTCCTTGGCTCTGGGCACTTGGGGCCATGTTTTCTTCCCTTCAGAAGCCATTCACCTGCAAACATTTATTAACGAATCAGTTGAAGTATTATATTTTTCAGGATTACCCACCAAATAACAGCACAGGTGTTTTATGAGAGATTAAGTGATAAATGTAAGTGAAGCCACCCCAGTGTTGATATAAGCATCACTGCAACTAGCTGGCCTCTTACCTGGAGTCTGCAGAAGTGCAAAGTCTTGCTGTTACCTCCAGCAGATCACTGCAGCAGGTGATCAGTAAGTGGAAAGGTGAAAATCCAAGTTAAAATGCTAATAGCCAGTGGTATCGCACCAGATACTGTATTCATGGCTGTGCAGTGCCTTCAGGTCACGTCTGTCTACGTCCGTGGACCGGTTTAAAGAAAAGGAACTGGATTTTGGAGTTTTTGATGTGTGGAGGGAGTGTGTGCCTGTCAGACTGTGGTATCCTGGGGATGGTGGGCATCACCCGTGCCACCATGTTCAGCTCAGCTCTCAGCTCCAGAAAGGCAGTTACATGCTATGGCAGGGGCTCTGCACATGAAAAACTGCAGCTGTAGTGCCCAGAATCAATATTTTAAGTGTGTCTTGGTCACGATAAGGGATCCTGCTCCTGTTCTGGCATTTCCTCTTTGCATGTAGGGGTGGGACAGCAAAGCTGATACTCAGCTCCTTTTCTATGTCTGGTTAACCCATCTGCTGCTTTTACTCAACAGGATCAAAGCATCTGGTCTGAAGCTGCAGTTCTGCACTAATGAAACCCAAGCGACCCGGGAGAAGTTTGTGAAGAAGCTCCAGGGCATGGGCTTTGACATCTCTGTTGCCGAAGTCACTGCCCCAGCCCCAGCAGCCTGCCGCATTTTGAGGGAGCGCAGCCTGAGGCCACACTTGCTCGTGCACAATGGTGGGACAATGCTACAGCAGATGCTGGAACACATTGGGGGACAGCCCAGAGAGATGTGGGCAATTACGATACAGCAGTGAATTCCCATAGCTCGCACAGGGAAGAGCTCCCAGTTGTGGTTTTCCTACCGGCAAAAGTTTTTTCCTTTGTCATGAAACTCTGGAAGAAACCTTAGCAATCTGGCCTGAGCGAGATCTCAGTTATGGCAGTGGTACAGGGAAGGCAGAGAATTGTGCTGGGGGTGAGCAAGCACACAGAGAAGTCTGCTGCTTAATCACAGAGACTGGGAGATAGGTGAGGTCTTGTGCAGGGCATTACATTGTCTTTGTTATCATGGTAGAGGTTTTTAAGTTTAAAGTGTTTTCTTCTGTAGAGCATGAGTAGGGAGAAAGGAGGTGGATCCTGCCCTCACTGTTACACATTTTCATTCAGCTACCTAGGAGTTTGCCTTGGGTCTAGGTGCTTGGGTATAATAAGCCACTAAGACATGGGTGGTGGGAGCTAAGGCAAGGTTAGGAAATGGTTTATTTTGCTCTTTGTTGTAGGACAGATGAATAGAAGGATCCAGTCAGGAAAAGAGTGGTCTGAAAAACAGTTGATTCAGACTTTTTTTTTTTTTTTTTAATGTGTAATGTGTGTAATGTGTAATGAATGAAGGGGAACACAAATCTGGGGGAAAACCATCAGTTCCAATGGGATCTGAAATAGTAAGGGGTTTGTGCATTGTTTTTTTTTCCCTACTTCTGTAGATCTTGTCCCTGAATTTGCTGAGATTGATAAAGCAAATCCAAACTGCGTGGTTATCGGGGATGCAGCAGAAAACTTCACCTATGCAAACCTTAATGAAGCTTTCCGAGTTCTCATTGGGATGGAGAAGCCTGTTTTGATCTCCCTTGGAAGAGGGTGAGTTAAGCACTGTTTCTTCCTCAAGTCTCTACATTTTTTAATTTCCCTCAGTGTCTTTGTGCTTAATGGAGGCAAGATATGGGTATAGGCATTCACACTACCAACTTTTAAGCAGTTAATCTATGTGTCTGGACTGGGAGGCTGATCTGCTCACGTATCTATTAATGAAGGACCCTCAATGGGTAATTCAGTGACCTAACTTGGCCTCCTGTCCTGAGTCACTTACTTGAAGTCTTTCCAGGGGTGTAAGGGAAAACTGAGGTGATTACACTGAAATACGTCTCTAAAAGGAGGTAGTGTGGATGCTCCCCATGAGCCGCAGTTCAGCCCCTCTGCTGATGCAGGATTGCAGAGGGCACTGGAAGTCACTGAACTTGCCATGTTGAATCCTCCAGTTGACTTTGAAAACACTCATCAGAAGGGTCTCTGTGGTGCTACAGCACTGGGTGAAGCATTCCTTTAATTTCAGCTGTTGCTGGTCTTTTTGCTGTGGACAGCGCAGAGTAAGCAGTTGTGTGGATGTGTTTCTTCAAGTGCTAGAGGGTGAGATATGTAGCTGCTCCTCTAAGGAGGAATTGTAGCAGCCTTTAGAGAACCTTGTGTATAAGCACAGCAAATACTAGCCTCCCAAACTTCAAAATCAGTGTTCAAAAACGAGATAGACCTTGATGAAACAATCCACCTCTTTGCAGGTGGCAGTGGGAAGGTTAAATAGCTGTAGTTTTGTAAGCCACTAAGAAAAGGACATTTGTTGCTTTAAGAGCAAGTCTGAGAGCCTCTTCAAAACGCCTTAGAAATCATGGAGGGTTTGAATTTTGATGTGTGCGACCCCTAAGTGAATGACTATTACAAGAGGCCAGTAGGATTATAGGCACTGTTGATTTGACTGATGCCCTGAAGCCATGCATTCCTGTCTGGACTGAAAATAAATGATTTTTAATAGTGAAAGAAACCCCAAACAAGCAAAAAATCTAAGAAACCATGCTTGGATAGAGGGCTGTTAGTGTGGATTTGTGATGCAGTTTGATCTTCCACCATCCTGAAGTTGCTAATGGTGAGAAGGATCAGGTGGTCCAAAAATTCTGTTTCAGCCGAGAGTCAGCTAGGTTTCTTCTTCCAGGTTCGAATCCTGCCCACATTTGTAGTGGTTGAGATGTGGTACTGGATGTGGCTAATGGCCTGTGTGACGTACATGCGTCCTTGCGATTTAAGTGGTATGTAAAGGTGCTGCCTCCGAAAGTTGGTGTTAGCATCTCTGCAGGTTGATTCATATGTATGAAAATGTCATACATAAGGGAGCACTTTTATGCCGGTGGCTTGAGAATTGCTATATATGAGGAATAAGAAGCCAAGAGAGTTTTTATTTGCTCATGCAATGCATAAATCCTACCAATTTATGAAAGTAGCTGCAATGCACAATCTCCACCCGAACTATGTTGGAGATGGCAGTAGAAGTTCTTCTGGCTGTGAGTAAAGTGTGGTGGCCGAGAAGACCTAAGCGGACAGCTCAAGGATGTATTGAGAAATGCCTGGGCTGATGCGTATGGTGAAGAGCTGCAAACACAACTGTGCTTTTGAAGTGACAGATCAATTGTTTTGATAGTTTGAATATCAAAAGGCATTTTAAATTATTCTCTGAACATTAAAGGCAAATTTTGACCTGCTTTCACATGCAGGAAAAATCCAGTCAGGGAATTTAAACATTTTCCTAAAAACAATTCAGTTAGATGTATTCTGAGATTTTAAACAGGAGGTTATTAATGCCAGCACTGAATAATGGCAAATACCAACGGCCTTGAAAGAGTTATTCTTACCTGTGGTGCGATGTATAGGCTTAAAAAAGACTATGTGTGTTTAGCTTGAGGAAACTGTAGTGACAACTTTTTTCAGTGGACCATAACAGGCATGAAAAGCCTTCTTAGTTTGTGGGTTATTGATCCAGCCTGGTAGAACTTATCAGCAGGAAGGAGCAGTTAAATCCATTGTGTTGCCTTACCTGACACTCACGCTCTGATCCTACAACACAGCCGAAAAATCCTTAGTGTTTCTTAGTTAGAAGGATAAGGAGAAAATGTTGAGTCGACAGCAGAATTGCTAATGTACATAAAATAACCAAGTTTTCTCTTACGTAATACTGTCTTTCAGAATGAAATATAGAATCAACCTTTGTTGAAGTTTTGCAACATGATCAATGCAAAAATGCCTTTGTACACTGTGCATATAAAAGTATTTATTTGTTCATTCATTGATGCAGACAGCTCTGAAACAGACCTGCTGTTATTTTTTTGAAGCGCTAGTTTTCATTTAAAAACATAGATTTTTGGATATTCTGAGCTCAGATTTCACCATGAGTATACTTTTTTTAATGATTGATCATTTAGGTAATGTGAATGTGAGTTCTGAATGAGTTTCCCTGGTAGATCAGTCCTCTGACTCGAAGAAGGGAGATAATAAATTGCGTGATTTGTTCACCTAACTAGAGAAGCCTTGTTGATGCAAAGGACCATACACAAAAACGAGCCACAAGCTGGCTTCGTTTTTAACATGCAGAATGACTGTAATTGCGTGGACCTTAACAAGGTGCCTACCTTGAGCAAGTAGGTTGATTTTGGTTGAAGTTTTAGTTCATTCCATAGAAAACAAAAGTGTCAGAGTCACTGAAGCAGGATGCCCTCCTCCTGAAAATGGAGTGATTTACATTTAGCATCTGTTTTGGGCTGAGAGTGGGAATTGGCTTTGTAATTTCTTCTGTCATGCCACTGTCAGAAAATTAAGCTGTTTACGCTAGACTATAGAAGGTTAATGGCTGTTCTAGCAAAGGTCAAGTGGTCATTTTAAAGGGAGGCTGTGCTGAATAATCGAAAATGGCAGAAGAATAAGGCATAAAATCTTAACTGACTGCTCATCCTACCTTTTTTTCCTGTCATATAGAAACCTGTCTTTGCTCTGATCGGGAGAGCTTGGAAGACCTGCGTTAATGTGACTTGCTATTCCAGAAAAACACCGTAAAGAAGTATCTTTACTCATTTTATGAGCTCCATGGCAATAGGAACATTTTTAGAAGGAAGAAAATTTAGCTTGGAGGGCTTCTTTAGTCCTGATAAACAGTGCCCTGACTTTCCTTATGTGGGAGCCTGGTGACAAACGATGGTCAACTGTTTGGGGCCCCCTTCCAGATACACTGAAGAAGGTGTTACAGCTACTGGTTGGTGCCAGCCCTCATCTTGTATCTGCCAAGAGGTCTCCATTGCTGATGAAAGGAAGAGCAATGTAACTGCTGTCCTTTGCAAGCAGCTAGTACTCTGTGCAATAAAGTACAGGCCAAGTTCATCCTTGAAATAAGCTAGTTGAAATCCCTTTGAACCAGTGGAGTTGTGTCCCAGATGCCAGATGGGCATCCGGTCTGAGATCTTTTCCCCAGCATTGCACGGTACTGAGCCTGTCCTTTACTTAATTCCTGGTGTTAAATTAAGGCTCCAGAGTTTCTGATGACTTGACTTTTTGTTGCAGCCATATGGACATCTATATAGGCACAGAAATAATAAAATGTGGTTTCTTTGTATTTAACTGCCAACATTTTCATTTCATTGAAACTTTATCACTTTCATTTCCAGACGCTACTATAAAGAAACCGATGGTCTGAAACTTGATGTTGGAGCATATATGAAGGCATTAGAGGTATTTTATAGCTTGCATTATGCTTACTCGCTCTGTGCACCTTGTTAAAAGAGTAACTGGTATAAATATGGGTCATCTTCTGTAATTACTCACCTTGGTGGAGGAAGCTTCCACAGATTGAAACTCATTTACTGCATTCTAAAGACAAGTGGATTCATTAGTTTTCTGGCTTTGTTCATTATTTTTATTTTATTTAAAATGAGAACTTTTACCATTGTGGTACCTTTATTGGAAGTGAGGCCCTTGAAAGAAGGAGTCAGAAAAGAAAAACATGGAATATTGTCTGCAAGATACTCAAGAAAAACTGAAGGTCTGTTTTATGTTTGGTGTAGCGTTGTTAACACAGCCCTTGCCCTTAACAGTTTACAGCAAAAGGCCCTTATTCAGCAAGATACTTAAGCGCAATCCTGTTTTTAAGCCTGATTAAGTCTATGCAGAACTGGAACCCAATAGATAAGCCAACCTAAGGGTGAGAGAAGGAGAGGATCATTATTCTCCCTTTTATAGGCTTGAAGAGAGGAAAAAAAATACATAGTGAATGCAGAGAATAAAGCAAAGTAGGGTCATATATAAGCACAGAAGATCATGGATATAACGTATGCTTGCAGCACACTCATTTGTATCTATGTGAGTTTTGGGGAGAGTTTTTGCCTCCTAGATAAGTTCAGGCTTCTAGTTGTCTAGGAACAAGCTAGAAACACCTTTTTCAGCATAGTACTGATATTTAGTTGCAGGAAAATAAAACTTTTCAACTCTGGCTGGTCACTTGAATCATTAAAAATATGCCAGGTGGTTGAAGAAACCCTCTACATCTTTTAAGGCCCTCCAGTACTTTTGATCATTTCATAATAAAGAATTTCAGGAAGAAATTCTTTACTGTGAAGGTAGTGAGGCACTGGCCCAGGTTGCCCAGAGAAGCTGTGGCTGCCCCATCCCTGGAGGTGTTCAAGGCCAGGTTGGATGGGGCTTTGAGCAACCTGGTCTAGTAGGAGGTGTCCCTGCCCATGGCAGGGGGGGTGGAACTAGATGAGCTTTAAGGTCTCTTCTAGCCTAAACTATTCTATGATTCTATATGAAAGGTATTTGCTATTTCTTTAAGAGTGCTGCTCTTACAAAAAAGAATGATACTCACACTGATTCTGAAGACTGCTCTCATGATGGAGAATGTAAAAGTTTCATAACTTTAAATGTTTCAGGAGGACTTTCTCTCCTGCCAGAGAACATTAAACACTTTTGTTATCCAAATTCTCCAATATTCACCTTCACCCACTAATCCATCGTGGTATTTAAGGGCAAAAATCAATAATCACATACTTTTTATACAATTGACTGGAGTTACGGAGTTGAACAAATGCTTTTCTGATCAGCATTTTTTGTGTGTCTCTCTTCTTTTTTTCCAGTATGCTTGTGATGTTCAAGCTGAGGTAGTGGGAAAACCAGCAAAAATGTTTTTTGAGTCTGCCTTAGCAGAAATGGGAGTTCCACCACAACAGGTAAGGTTTCTGATGCCATGACTACTGGCTGTGCCATGTAGTTATGCCCACTGATGCTTTTTTTTTTTTTTTTTTATTTGCTGTCTTTCATGGAAAGTTACAGAAGAGGCTGAAGGGAATGTGGCCAGGATGACATGGTAAACTCTGGGTGGATACACAAATATTTTTTTCCAGACTGGGTGTGCAGAGAAATATTTATGTTCAAGATCTTCCTATGAATTATTTTTTTAAAAAAAAAAGACAAGAAAAATGGTTAAAAAAATGTTTCAGAGGGAGAAACCCCCATGTTTGCCCAGTCTGTCAAATAATGCAAAGTAGACAAAAGAGGACTGACAGCCAAGAGGATAATGCTAGCAAGAGGGGACCTGTTGAATTTCTTCTGCCCTGTGTGTACTTCTTACCCTCCTGAACGGCATGACATTATTTTCTCTGCTTTTGTCAGGATTCTTTTTGACTGCCTGCTGTGTCCCTTGTCATTTCTGTCTGTCTCTCTTTGCTCTGACTTGTGCCATCTATACCTCTACTCAATTTAGAGTCTTCCATACATCCCTCCATTCTCTGCTGCGGTTTCTCCTTCTGCTTGTACTGTTGTGTTGTGCTTTCATATTCACCTTCCTCCCAAACCATATAGTTCAAAAGAAAATGCACTTCTGTTGTGAAATGCCTTTATTTGGAGGCTATACAGAAGAATAAAAGTTAGTTTTCCCAAGGAATTACGGAAGATGTTGTGCCTCACGTGGTGAGAGATGCCCCAATGCCTGGCAGTCCAATTGGTGACTGGAGGCTGCGGCATGATGGAATTGCAGCCAAAATGTTATTTTTTTTTTCTTTGGTGTCACACTGGCTACCTTTTTATAGTAAAAGGGAAAGGCAGAAGTAAAACATTTTCTAATTTACGTGAATGGGAAGCATTGCCTGACCCCAAAACTCCTCCTGTGTTATTGGATTCATCACGCTTTCCAGAAACATGCTCAATGTGTGATGCTCCCTGCTTACTTAGCACAGCCCATTTTTTCCCCTCTCTGTAGTTGTGCCCAGATCCTCTTTATTGATTTGTTGTTATGTCACACAGGACATAAGGATGAGTATGAGATGACTCACAGACAGCAGTGAATTACAAGGTAATAATTCCATCACGGGGTTTTGGTGACATTATAAACAACAGGAGTGAAGTTTGGGTGGCTTGTAGGTCCCTAGAGCCTGGAGATGAAATTATGGCCCTGTAATTCAGTATGTGCTTGGGTTTTACTTTATTATAGAGTGGGGAGATGGAAAAGACCTAGTGGGCCATCTAATCCATCTCTCCCCGTGCAGGAGTGTTCCCTGCTCCACGTTTATTAATGTTTTGTCCAGAGTAGTTTTCAGTGAGCCAAACAACTGGGCTTCTGTAAGTACTCCAGGGACAGTGTTCACAGCTGAGGGGTCTTGTGGGCAGGCAGCTTTTTCTGAGATTCATTGGGATGCTTCCCTTTTAAACTGCATCTCCTTATTTCTAGTTTTACTCCAGGTAACAACCAAAATAACTGCTTGCCCTCCTGGATATTTTCTCCCTCCAATTATCGCTACGCTTGTTAATGTTACAGTAGTTGTCTCTTACTAAAACTGTGTGTTTAGCTCTCAGCAGCTTCCCTTGTGATTCGGTCCCTCTGCACCCAAACCCGCTGCAGTGCTCTTTTCTTTACTCCCTTCAGTTTGTCAATATCTTCCCAGTAACAAGATAGCTCAGCCTGAACATAATATCCCAGGTACAGCCACGGCAATTATTCAATCCATTCATCCAACCAAGAAACCAAAAAAATCCATATCAGGGACAGAAAGGCATTTGAAGAAAAAGTAGCTGGAAAAAGAACAAAGGAAAAAAAAAAAAAAAAACCACCACGCAGAGCTCAGTCCTTGGGTACTGTTTGTCTGAATCAGATGCATGAAGGTTTGTGTTTCCTTTCCACTTATATCAGAAATGATTGGTGTGCAGGAGTAAGAGGGAAGAGGGGGGCTTTGGGGTTTTTTTATCCTTGTGGCCCTGCATAGTAGCATTGCTTGCCCTTTCCCGTAGGCAGGGTGGCGCGGTTGTCCTCAGACACTGTTTTGCCCAGCTCGTGGTGTGCCAGGACCACGTCAGCCCATGGCACTGAGGGAGGGTGTCATTACAGGGATGCGACAGGACACCAGAACTCCTGTCTCAGAAACTTTGCCCCAGGAAACAAACTTGATTTAATGCATCACCAAGCTGGCAAAGATGGTCCCATAGGGTGAGCCTCAGCAAGTGATTCCCATCGTCTTCAGGAGGATTTGTTTTGGGTACAGAAAAGCAGTAATTGTCCCCAGCAGAGATTATTTGTTCATTCTCTGCTGTTTGCCATAGTGCCATAGCGCTACTAGTGACTAACTTTATATTTTGACAGAGGTTTTTTTTTCCATATAGTTTCTAGTGTTAAATGCCATCAGTTTGTTGTAATAATATGTGTAGTCTGTAGTGGTAATTTTTCGTATTCAGGGAGATCCGAGATGAAGGGAGTATGTGCCTAGCCAAGGAGGAGCCCAGTAGACACCACTGCATAATGGCACCAGTCACTCCGTGCTTTTGACTATGGAAAAAATAGTCCGTGCTGCTGGAGTTAAAACCTGAATCATGATGCACATGTGTAGTAGGAACAAATTACAGCAGAGCAGACTACTTTAATTCTGACATCTTTTCCTAACTTTTGAGTGTTTGACCTTGCAACTTTAATGTTCTTTTGAGAAGGATTTGCAGCTTGTTTTAGTTCGTCATACATAATAATAAAAACTCAGTATATTCAGTTCAATAGGTTCCTTAGCAGTGCACTGTATTACATTTTAATCTGCCTCCTGAATGAGCTATACTTCTCTGCATTTGTAATGACATGACAAGGACTGGTTTTACTTGCCTTTACTTTTGTAAAACGTTTGCCAATAATTTATTCCACCTGTGGAATGCATTTAATCCATACCATCATCAAACCCCTTTAGATGAGCTGTGCTTTTGAAAACATATTACAATTTCTTTCACCTGACTTTTAATGAAAAATACCTTTTTAATAAAGCTGTCTCACCACAGTAACGCTAGACAGTGGCGAATCTTAAATTTCTCAAGCTGCTTTAATCAATAAAGTTATCACCAGTCGTTTCCCTTGATAACTGCTTCTTACCGAGACCCTGACTTTGCCTTCTGCTGCCGAGATGTTTTCGACCTGCACTTAGAATAGGAGGAACTCCCCAAAGTCCAATTTTCATTTTAACCTTTCCTCAATGGCCTAGAAATAACAGATTGCCGGTATTACTTTAATAGATTGGAAATTTAAACCTCTTAGAGGTAACCAGACCTATCTTATGATTCAGTAATATGACAAAGAATAACACATCTTAAAGGTTACTGAAATGCCTAATTCATATGTTTTAAGGCAGCTGTAACAGTGGATGATTTTTACAGCTTTACAATAAAACCTAAATAATGTTAAGGTTCCGGTAGTTTTATATAATCATAAAAAGTTCGCTGTGTAGCAAATTGTCCTGCTTTAACGGGAGTTATGGCAGGTGATACTGGAGTGCATAAACTCCTGGTAGTTAAGCAATCCCCATTTCTGCCACCTGCAAGTCTCAGGGGGGAGTTAGTGGTGCGTGAGAGACCACCGGGGAGGTCACCCCGAGAGTGGCACGGAGGACCTGCCACTGTGCCGGCATCCGCTCCCTGCTCACCGGCCACGATGGGGGAAGATTTTCCATCTCCCTAAGAAGAGTGAAATGGCCAAGTGAAGTTTCAAGCTTGGAGCCCTGCTGAAAGCTTACTGAAACCTGGCTGGCCCTGCAGCCTTAGGAGGGCTACCCTGGAGATTTGATGTATTTTCTGTTTCACCTGCCTTGTTGTACAGCTTCTCCCAGGCCAGAGGCCACGTGCGATGCCCTTTGCCTGTTTGATGTTTGCACAGCTAGTAGTTCTGAAATAGAAATATAATTAACAGTAATATGGGAACCTGAAGCCTCAGAGCTTACCAGTTGAGCCAAGGAGAATAGGGAGAAAAACTAAATGTATTTTACTTCTTGGGTAAAGGGATTTAATACATTAATCAAGATTTTGTGTATAAGCTCTATTTCTTTATGTCCCTGGCACATTTAGCTTGATTAAAGTTATTAAGCCTATAGCAAAAATCTGCTTAGGCATAAATATGTTTGAATCTAGAAGCGTTCACTGGGTTAAGTGTTCTGTTGAAGTTCGCACGCTTCCTTCTGTGCATCTCTTCATTTGCATGTTCCATAGACATCAGGCTCTAAAGTACCGTGTGAGCTTGTCCTAGTAAACACTGCATTGCAATACGAGCGTGGTTGGGTAGTACAGAAATTGGTGCCTTTCTGCCTCATTCGTTTTCTTACTTCATTATTCCTTTTCTGAGCAAACATTTTCCTGTGATTTCTGTGACTACTAAAACTCTGTTTGCAGACAAAAAATACCTAAGGTTCTCATTCACCATGCTACCAGCATCTCTGAAGGCTTATTAGTGTTGGCTACTTCTGTGGGTAAAAGGAGTCAGTCCCCATCTCCGTTCAGCTCTGGCTCTGGGCCCCAGACACCACCAGTAAGATTGGTGACCAAGAGTGATGGTGGTTCCCCTGCCGCAGGCGTTTGTCCAGTGGGGATTATATGGCACCTTCCCATCCTCGAGTTCTTGGAAGTCATGTTCATCTCCTCCGTTCTCCCTGCCGATCTGGGTTGGGTTTGATGGGAACTCTCGAAGAGCAGTGGCTTCACTCAGCTTTGGCACACGTGTGCTTTATTTACTGCATGTATACACAACCACACGCACCGTCTCTCACCAGCTATACGCTTTAGGAAAATATAAATTACACCCATTTTATTTCTTTGATGATTTGTCTTAAACCGGAGAGACTGTCTCACTGCATTTTATCCCTCTTTTTAGTAAATTTTTAACTGATTGAAAAAAAGTAACTTCCGCAGAATAATTGAGCAGATTAATGGTATGATCCCTGTGTAAAATGTGAACACGAATGGGGATCTTTTAATTCTTGCTTTCAGTGGGTATGTGACCTTTCAGTTTTATATCTTTCTCTCTCTCCTTACCATATTGCAGTCAGAGAGGAAGTTAAACCCAGGTTTGACAGGTAGAGTTTTTTTATTTCCCTTGACAGTGCACCTTTTGACCTCTATCTTCTTGCCAATGATTTTTTAAATCCTAAATGATTTGGGAATAATTGCTCCTCCTTTAGTGATTATTGCCCTTCACCGACAGTAAATCTGTGAAATCCCCGGGGGCTGGAGTACATTTTGGTATGCGTATGCCACAAGCTGGCCTGGACAGGCATCGCCGCTCATCCGCAGCCGCACTTGCAGAGCTGCCAGGCGTCTTGCAGGAAAACTTGCCTGGACAGGGTAAAATACAGCCCCAGCAAGCGAGTGAGGGCTTGGTGGGCTGCCCCGCTCTGCCCTTTCCCATTTTTCAGAGGAAATTCATTTTTAGCGTTTTGAGAAACCAGGACTGAAATAATCTTCATTTCCGAAATCTCATCCTGAATATCTGGGTTCAGGCTGAGCAAAGGGCATGCACCGGGTGGTGGAGGGCAGGTCTGCTCCTGAGGTCCCCCCTACGGACTCTCCGGGGTCCCCCCCGCAGCCCTTCCCTGTCCCCCTCAGGGAGGAGTTGGAAGGAATTTTCTAAGAAGAGGGAATTAGAAGCTATTAATGCCAGTGGTTGAGAATGATTAAATATCTCGGAGCAGCCTGGGGGGGAAATTGGTAGTGGTGGTTGGCTGGGAGCAATGCTGCCAGGTTCTGTGCAACTCTGCATGTAACGGTGGGATTATTGTGGTTTCCTCATCTGTGTATGAATGCTTTGTTTACTAATTAAAATTAACCCATCATTTTCTCCCCGTTTCATGCTGGATTGCTTGTTTGGAGACGTGGTAAAAAAAGGTGAACTATCTACAGGGGAAGGCATCTTATTAAGGAACACATAGGTTTCCATGAGCAGAGTGGATAAGGAAAATGGTCCGATAATGAAAGGATGGAAAAGACTGAGCCCTCCATCATTGGGCTGGCTTTGAAGCGGTTTGTGAGGAGATTGCTGGAAGTGCTGCCTGTCCCAAGGCCTGCTGCTGCTCCTTCCCGGTGGGCATGTTTTCCTCAGCTCTGACCCCGTTGCCACAAGTCCTTATGTCTCTCTGCTCCTTGAAGGGGCTTGCAAAGCCTGGCCATAGCCGTGACTCTCCTTGGCAGAAGGGAGCAAGGGTGGGCATAAATTGTTTCAAACTTCAACGGGGAACCAGGCAAACGAACCTTGACTTGAGGGGGCATCCTATCGTGTCCCGTCACCTGAGGGATGATGAAGGGATGGAGCGTACCATCAGCAACTTTGCTGATGACACAAAACTGGGAGGG
>VYXH01011595.1:5095-74566 GCA_013397275.1 Burhinus bistriatus | reverse complement strand
GATGGCACCAGTCTTTTTTCAGTGGTGCCCAGTGATAGGACAAGAGGTGATGGGCACAAACTTGAACATGGGAAGTTCCATCTGAACTTGAGGAGGAACTTCTTTACTTTGAGGGTGGCAGAGCACTGGCACAGGCTTCCCATGTAGGTGGTGGAGTCTCTGACTCTGGAGACATTCCAAACCCGCCTGGACGCCGTCCTGTGCAACCTGCTCTGGGTGACCCTGCTGTGGCAGGGGGCTTGGACTAGATGATCTCCAGAGGTCCCTTCCAACCCCGGTGACTCTGTGATCATCCCTCATGTGAACACTGCTTTAACAAGGAAGATAGACTGGGCTGGTACTTACTATCTATAATCTTGCACACCGCACCTGATGCATTACTCAAAAGAGGATTTAGTTTTTACCAGCTGAAGCTGTCCCAGATAAACGTGTTTGTAGCTCAGTTAGGTTCATGAATGCTCTCAGAAAATCTTCTGTTGAGCTGGGGCTTTAGCTATATCCTGAGATTTCCTTTATGTGCTATGTAGTAAGTGGGAGAAGATTTTGTTGTAATTAGATGATTAATAAAAATAGCTCTGGAGCTTTAGGAATTTTAGAATTCTTCAATATGTATGACTTAGTCCTGCCCAGCAGACTGCTCAGAGTGGGAATGGAAGTGTGGGTGACACAGAAGGTGAACTGGCTCTTGTATGGCTGCACGCGGTGTAAAAAAGAGGTGCTTCCATGTGAAGGCAAAGGAAGAAGAGGATTTTATATTGGGCAGAACTGGTAACTGGAATGGCGCCTGCAACAGACTTTCTATATGCTTTTGTCCTTAAAGCTGCAGCCAGCCATATGAGAAGACTCAGTAGCCCAGCCACCACCTGAGGCAACCCTGGTCCCCTTTGTCAATGTGCCTTTTAACCTCCCCAGTCCCGTACACGGGCCAAGGACCCGTCATGACCGACCCTAGAAAAAGCTCAAACCACACAAAATATAAGGGCAATTACTTAGAAATAACATCGGGGCAATTTCTTTAGTAAGAAAAGAAACACTTTGCATAGTGATTCTGTGTATCTGATGTACCGATATGAAAATAATCAAAAGTACTTGGAAGGAAGGGGAATTCAGGCAGGAATTTCTAGAGCTGCAAGGCGCTGTCGCTGTGAAAGCCTGGCAGTTACATTTATGAAGCAGGAGGCTAAGTCAACGAGATGAAGAGCAAGTGGCTAAACATGCAACTAATTAATGTATTTTAGACAAAATTAAACTTTGAGACAGAAGGTGCAAAAGCACACTTTAAAATCAGATAGATAAACTGGATGATGTATTTTCAGAGCTGGCGTGTTTCCCCAGTTTTAGGTGCTACCTCCGTTCTCTGCAGAGTAATCCAGAATGCCTTTGGGAGGTTGAAAGCTGATTTTTTGCTTATTAATTGAAGGTTACTGTTTTGTGTATATGCTGGGTTTTGTTGAAACTATAAAGTGAGCCCCCCCGACCATTTTTACATTTGAAAAATAAAATAAATGCAATAACTTTTAATGCTGGATGATAATAAGCACTTGAGATGTTGAAGATGGAGTTGTAAATGAGAAAGACGCCTTGGTGGATACGCTTCAATTCAACAAAGATCTTTAACAAAGTTAGGAACCCTGAAGTGAGCGTGTGTGCTCCATGTTTTCATCAGACAGCCAGAAGCTCTTCTCTCGGTTACATTTTTTTGGTAATCTACTCAGTTGAGTTTATTAGTATTTGCACAAACTTAAGCGGACTGTAACGCAAACCATGCTAGGCCTGTACATATCTTGTCACATTGTGCAAAAATAAATCAATTAGTTTTTACAGTGATTTTCCAAATTTCTATGTCAACCTGAGCATGGGTTGGGATCAAGCTCTGCAAAGTTACGCATCTCTGTGATCACAAGCTTAAGCTTTTGACCGGCTTTTAGAATACCAATTTTAAGGAAGTGTTTAAAAAGTTAAGCTTAATTGAAACTGCGTGGAGCATAACATAAATGCATCATTAGGAACA
Source organism: Burhinus bistriatus (assembly GCA_013397275.1). Lineage (NCBI taxonomy): Eukaryota > Metazoa > Chordata > Aves > Charadriiformes > Burhinidae > Burhinus > Burhinus bistriatus. Next base: position 72,555 of record VYXH01011595.1, on the reverse strand, counting down.
GAGCAGAACTAGCCTCATAAAATTCAGCATTTTCTTTGAACTCTGCCAGATCACTTTGATTTCTGTGATTGATTACAAATTGTGCAGATGTGTACTGCAGTGGTACATTGCTTGAGGAGCTATAGCATGAATTATATTCAAGGTAGGATGACTTTTAATCAATACGATGACAATATTATCTTGTTTAATTTGTCTGATGGCAGTATTAAACATCAAATCAAGCTGTTTGTTATGTCAAAGGAGTGTGACGCATGGCAGAAATAAAATTCACTTGACGCCAGTTTTTCTGTATTTCATTGCTTTGACAGGCCATCATGATTGGAGACGATATTGTGAATGATGTAGGAGGTGCCCAGCGGTGCGGTATGAGAGCTCTGCAAGTACGGACAGGGAAGTACAGGTCAGTGCACACCCTGCGCTCCGTGGGGGCAATCGTGGAAAGCGGGGAAATAAATGTAAGTAATGATCTTTGTGTTTACCTCTCTGCCAAATGGCGCCGTGCTCTGATTTCCTTACAACACAGGAATTTCTGAAAGAAAAGGAGATGTGGTTTGGAACCTGGTAGACATTCAAAGGGAAAGCGCAAGAGCAGATATTTTCCTTGCCTTTTCCAGATCTTTTCCCGTTGGTGGCACGAATTTGCCATCAAGGTACACTTCCACTTGTTGTCTGAACAAACACCTCCTTGTGCGGCAGTGAGGCTTGGGTGGCTGATGACCTTGTCATTTGCAAAACACAGTTTGGGAAAACACTGTGTGTATGAGAGTGTCGGGAAGGGAAAGACATATTGTCTGTGATCTTCTAAAGCAATATTTTCTTTTAAATTGCTGCTATAATTTTTTCATCGCGGTGCATAGAACTGGTGTGTTTCTTGGGTTTTGCTTGTTTTAGTTTTTTTTGCTGCTGCGTGAAAGCGTTGCACACTTGATACAAGACGTGTCTGAAACTTGTAGCAGGGTTAATATTCTAAAATTAGACTGTCGACTCAGTGATCTTTGTGGGTCATATCTCACAGCTTTATGAAGGACTCCATATGTCTGCTATTTCCTCCAGACATGTATTCAGCACTGAGATGTCTGGAACGTGTGAGCTGTTTCTCCACTCCCCATCTTATCAGAGTGCAGGCTTCTGCAGGCTCACTCAGCTCTCAAATGACCCTTCAAGCCCTTCTCCACGCAGGTGGCTCCATGATCTCATGCCTTCAGTGACCCAAGAGCTACCTCCCTGCAGCTGCCGATAGGAGACCTGAGTGCAGTTATAAACTGGGCATGGTCCAGGGTTGCCTGGTGGAAAATGAAGCCATCATCTGATGCTCAGGCCAGGTTAGGTTTGAAGTCAGCTCGAGGTGACTCTCCAAATGCAGTGCAGACATTGGTCCCTACGTTTAACGTTTGGATTCCATAACACTCAAAATCTCCTCTTAACCATCTCCTCTTAACCATAACCGTGCCTCTTCGTAGTAGGCATGGTTCAGCAACACCATCTGTCATATGACGACGTTTCTATTTTTACAGTTTTTCTTGATTTTCAAATACTGAGACTGTAAAAGAAGGATGCTCTTTTTGGGAGGGATGCAGCAAATGAGAATGGTACTTACCATAGGCTATCTGAAAAGTTACTTTGTTAGTTTTCAAGCCAATCTGTTTCTCATTTTTCCTTTTAGTTTGTGTAAGGTGATAAAATGATACCCGGTGCCTTAATTGTAACGCACAGCGATGATTTCTGAGGGAAAAAAGACAGATACAAGTGTATTGTAGTTAGCTGGTTTTGCATCTTTAACATAGTACATCTCAAAATCCGTTATCTACCTGAACAAACCTCAAAAATCCCAAAGGTTAAAGTAAATAAGTATAAAGTTTGTGCTTTGGGATTATTTGTCTGTACTCTGTGTAATCCCATTAATTTCCTAAAGGAGAAAATAAGAATTCAATGGTTTATTTTACTCTGATATTAACAGGATCGCTTTGTGAATCCACATCTTAATGTCACACAGATGCAGGTGTCAGTGAAGGCGGTATCTCTGCACACAGAGGTAAATTAGACCTTTGCTACTGAACAAACACCTCCTGTGACATACTTTGCCCATCATAAAATATGCCTCAGGTGATGCTGCATCCAGACTGTTCAGGTAGCTGATATAAACCCCCACCCACATATAAATGTGTATAATCATATGCTGGAAAAACATCTTCTTCTATCAAGTTTGAGTCATGATTCCACAGCTGAAAGGGAGTCCTCAGCTGTTGTAGATAGGGAAATAAGATTGTTTTCTGCTGTTACGTTTCCTGTTTCAGTGTGTGGTTGCTGTTACCTGAAATCACAGACTATTGTATGGCAGTGAAATACAGATGAGCATCTCTAAATTGAGCATGTGGTGCCAGTCCTGGTCTTAGCAATTGTGAGTAAAATGAAATAGCTCTTGTTTGCCAAGAGCAGCCAGAGACGTAGGTATTCTTGAGAACGACTGATTCAGTATACACAGAAAATCAAAACACACGGTGAGTATTGAGAGAGATGAAAAAAGCCCCAAGTGAATGAAAGCTGATGGGCAAGATAAATTAAAAATAATTATTTCATGGCAGCTTTAGTTTAAAGGCTAATACGTCAGATTACGCGTAGGTCCTCTCTTTCACTTGTGCGGTAGGTCTTGCTGACACAGAGCGGTGTGCTACACCCAAGTACCTCTGGATGGCACCGTTAGTACATTCACTTCAGTATCAGCCACAGCTTCGGGACCTCCCCTGAAAGCCAAGGCTATTTTTTGCAAAGTAAGTGTAAAGCACAAAGGCGTCAGGGTTTTGTTGTAGCCGCGGAGTGTTGGTGCGGTGGGATTTCCACAGATTTCAGTTATGAGACTCTTAAAGCTCGGGACATGAGTGATCACCCCAGTTGAGTTGTCTCTGTTTCCTACAACTGCGAGTTGGTTTTTTTTCAATTTCCAAAACAACAACGGTGCTTCACTTCAGCAAAACGGATGCGGAGCTGATTTAAGAATAAAGTGAAAAATAATAGAGGAACTATCCCGAGGAATTGTTGCAGGTGCATTTTACAACATACTGCTGGACACGTGGAAATGACGTTATTTGCACAAGTAATGCCAGTGAAGGCATTTTGCATGTAGTTCTGAAGATCCGAAGGGTCCTGTTGTACCCCTCCATCCTCACCTAAATACTGTCCCCAGCTGGCAGACATTGTAACCTCCGGTGCATGAGTGTGCACTGGGGCAGCTCTCCGTATTTCGGGTCAATGCAGTTTACATGAACGTCTTTGAGGTCTGCTCACCCCAAGTGCCACCAAAGGTTATGCACAAAAGATGGCACATGAATCAAGGCTTACTGTACTGTTTCTTGTATTTCACAGGGACTTCAGCAAGCGCGTGCAGATTGCAGGCTGCAGAGCAACTCGGTGCATCTTACTTGCTTTAGTAAGCTGGAAGAAAAAGTCCCCTTTGGCCCTGAAAGCCTTTTATGGAAAGACTCAGTTGATCTGCTGATGCGAAGGTTTCAGCAGTAGATAGGGGTGGACAGGTCTTCTGCGGTGCTGGTGCAGCCTCCAGCTGGGTACAGGAAGCTGACTTCAGCCTGCAGCGTCACAGGAGCCTTTCTCCGTGGTGGTGTGTTTGTGCCGTGTTGCTCAGTGACAGCGGTGACGGGTGCCAGCTCCCCGCTGAACTGAGGAACTGGTTTTGTGAATGCAGGGTGGGGGTGGGTTGGCTTTGCTGGCAAGTTGAGGAGGTCCAGAGGAGAAGCAGAAGGGGTGTGCCTGGAGTCCCAGGGCTCCATGGGCTCTCACCCTCCTGGCCTCTGCGAGGTCTTCAGTGTTGGCTGCTCCCAGGGTGAGATTCAAAGTGCAGATTAAGCTGTTGCAAAAACATTCAGTTTTACACCACCTTGCATGGAGGTCCTGAAAATTAACTCCTGTGTCTCACTTCTTTTGGATCCTTAAAGTTTAGTAAAACTTGTGCAGCCAGTTTCCTTCAGTATGACAGGCTTTGCATGTTCCTCACACCTGCATCTATACTTATCTTCTCCTCTAAAGCACTTCATCCTCAAGCAGGACTTACTCTCAAGTGTTGAGCTCTTTCTCAGTAGCCAAACCAGGCAGGGTGTAGATTAGTGCATGAAATGCAATAAATCCTATCTGCAACATGGAATAAAGTTTCTGTTGGCGCAAGTCAGGGCAATTATGGAAAGGTGTAGGGATAAGATGGTTTTTTGAGTTGACCTCAGCCAGCATGGTTCTCCAGCATGGGGTGAGTGGTTCAGCTGGCCAAGTATAGCCTTTCTTTGGTATAAAATCCAAATGCAGAGGGTCAGTCTGGTCTACAGGTTTGTCCACTCTCAGTTTGTCCTTTCTATGGGACAGGTCAGGTCGTTGCTGCAGACTCTTGTGTGCCATGAGAAGAAGCTGGTGTTAGGTTTTTCAACATTGGCAAATCTGGTGCTAAATATGAAGCTTCTGTGCAGACCTGCGTGGAGGCCTTTCGTAGCCAATATCTTTCCCATCTAGGGAAGAACATGTACTTGTCTTCCTGCATGGGGTATGTGCTAATTCCACTTGCAGCTAATTGGCCTTGACATCAAACCAATAATTTCCACAGTAACTATTGATTCTGCAATACTGCGTAATATCATTGTTCCTCTTAGTAGCATTCAAGTTAAAGCAGAGAAAAATTACTTTGAGGCTTTTCCAGCTGTCTCCCTGTAAAATTTGAAACGGTTTTCAGGTGTGTCAGTGCGTCAAATTGCAGGTGGTTCTTGGCAGGGCAGAAGAATTACCTGCCCCTTTCTCCTTGTCGTTATTTACAGGTCTTGATTTGTAAGTGAAGAACTTTCCATCGCTAGCGAGCGGTGGTAGCCAGGAGCATTCATGGCAGCGGTACCCACTGCCCCTGCTCGCCTCTGGGCTCTGAAATGGTTTCAGAGTCTGGCAGTCTGGGTTCATCCCCTCTGAGTGCCCACTCATTTGATTAGGGATTTGTCCCATGGCCAAGGCTGATACTGCAGCATCCCTGAGCTCCCTCATTATGGACATAAAGGATGGCCCCGGGATGGAGGATAAAAGGGTGGAGGCCCACAAGAGCTGCTGTCTCTCTCCAGCTCTGCCACTGTTCTCCAGGAGAACTGGGTCAAGTTACTTCATGTTGCAGCTCTTCAGTTTCCCCACTTTATAATTATCCTCTGAGAATAATTATCCTGACTTTCTTAATAAAGTGGCTTGTGATCTGTTCCTCTTATCTGATTGAAGAAAACATACAGAATTTGTACAGATTTGTAGGAAACAGGCTTGCCAGGAGAAAAATCCAGACGTGATCAAGACAAAAGTTGTGACAGAGGAAGGGTCTTTTAGGCTGCCAGCGTCAACTGATTAAGGATTGAGAAAAACAGGGTGGGTCTTTATAATAACCTGCTAAATGAAGTTATAAAATTATTCTTAAAAAGAAAGATTTCCACCCGTCGATAAATTCACAGCTGTCACTGCGTCAGTAAATGAAAGCTCGGGGCACCTTTTGCGAAGAAATAGTCACATCTTACTGCTCTGCGGAGAAGCAGCATCCCTCCACCCTCGTTTCTTTCTTGTTCACTGCGTTACTAACCCCAGCCGAGATGAACAGTTTTATTAGTTTGTTCCCATCTCCTGGCTCTGGCTGGAGCATACCAGATGTGCGTAATGAGAACGAGCAGGCAGAGCCACTCCCTTTGTGCTGAAACAGAACCAGAGGCATTTTGATGGCCTCACAGTCCTGATAATTAAGCCTGTTTCAAGTATTAAATGGAAAGACTTCCAACCCATATTTACACTGTAAAAACTTGTATTACAATTCACGTTAATGTCTTCAGCAATGTTTATTAAAATCTAGTGTCAGCAAGTTGTTTTTCATGTTAGTGTGATAGCTGATTGCAGTCAATCCTAAGGCATAGTCGTCTTCGCCATTTGTTGCACATTCAAATCACAGTTTGCTCTGTCCACGTGAGGATCTTCACACGTGCTTATCAATTTCTTGACCGCAATTTGGTTACTGTAATCCTTGAATCAGCTTTGCAGAGGAAGTTCAGAGTAAATACTGCAGTGCCTTAGCATACGCATACTCATCTGGTGACAGCCTTAAATTTTCCCAGTACATTCAAATGTCCAGATGCAGAAATTGCAGTTTTAGTATCTGGTGCTTTAGGAATGAGTGGCCCATGAGAAGGTTTAAGTCCTTGCTGCTGTAGTATGCTGTTGTTATCCAACCATCCACTTTTCAGCGTAGGGTATATAGCCCATCGCAATGCAAAATAACGAATTGCATTGGAAATACGTTATTGTTGAACTACAAGTGGTGAACTTGGGAAGCAGAATATTTTACCCTCTGACTCTAAAGCATCATCTTTTGTGTGTCTTCAGTATTTTTGTTTCCTTAACTGAACATAGCCAAGTGTTTACTTTCCAGTAAAGTTACTGTTTTATATTAGAAATACCAGTTGGACTAGATGGTTGTTGTAGGTCCCTTCCAACTCCTCTCCTCTCCTCTCCTCTCCTCTCCTCTCCTCTCCATGCAGATTATACCTGAGCTAAAACGCACCTGAAAGGAGCAAGGGGGAATGGAGAGTTCTGCTGCGTTGTAGCTAATGTATAAATTTAATCCTCTTCAGTCTAAAAGAGAAATGACACTTTGTTGTTTTGTTTTGTGTGTGGTTTTTTTTTTTTTTCTTATTAGCAGGTTAACTTCTTTGTTGGTACCATAATAAACCTTGAGGAAGCAGAGTGTGCTCTGGACGTAGCCATGGTGGGTGCTGTACGTATGCTCATACGGTGTTCTGAAAAAATTAGTCTGAATATCAGAAAAGAGATCAGTCTGTGATGAGAGTAGGGGCAAGGAAAAATAAGGGAGGAATGTGTCAGGTCAGTGAGGAAATGCAGTATTACCCAGCAGTCCTGCCAGTTCTGCTCTCTACCTGTCTAACGACTGACTTTTCCTTCGCAGCCCTACTCTCATCAGCTGTCACATCTCAGACACTTTGGAAAGGAAGCAATTTGCATTTTGCAAATCAAGATGGCAGTGACCGCATCAGGCTATGCTGCAGTTTTGCTTCCCCTCTTGCTTCGCATCCACACAACGCATGCAGTAGCAGAGACAGCTGCCGCAGAGTTTTCCATTTGTGCTCTCCTGAAGTTGATAAATAAAGGGCTGAAAGAGGAGGCAGTGGTACCAGTGTCAGCTGCTGCAAGAGGCAGTGGGACCTGGGAGGGTACGTGGCTCAGGTGGGCTTGATGTGTGGAACTAAAGCACTTCCAGACCCTCTCTGAAAAGCATCCAAAGCTAATGGCCATTTTGTCTTTCTGCTCTTTTGCTCTGGTGCCTTGATGACTTGGTAGGACATGCCAGCCTGGGCTGGCAGCCTTCCTCCACCAGACACGGCCATGTGCATCTGTGTGAGTAACACCAGAGCCCTTGGCAGCTGCTTGTCCAACGCATTTGTTTCTCTCCTCCCTGCAGATACATCATTCATGATCTGAGGTGGTGGTGGCTGGACTGCCTGAAAGGAGGCAGCTCAGGGGCTTTCCAGGGCTTCCCCAGTGTGTGGTCACCTCCTGCACAGCACCCGCTGTCACTGCAGAGGGGACCTGCAGGCTCCTGGTCAGGCAGGGCCACCTCTAGCTCCTGCTAGACCCCCAGCCTTCCTCCCTGGTATGAGCCCGAGCAGCGCAGCCTATGAAGTGGGACAGGGAGCAGGTCCTTGCTTATTTTTATCTTTAGGGGCTTTTTCTCAGCACCGGTGTAAGGCTGCAGTAGGAGAATTCCATGGCAAAGCAGTCCCAGGAGCCGGCCGAGCACAGTGGTGTTTCTCAACACTTGTCACTTGGAGAATGCCGAGCTGTATTAGCTTGTTCAACATTTGACAGTGATGATGAATACCGTCCCAATCGCTAACTACTTTATTTCCATAAAAATGCTAATGAGCGTGTTGAAATGTGCTGCAGAAATGGCAGAGCTGGGACAGCTGCACAATTGTGGTTTCACTAGAGGTTTCCTTTTTTTAAAACGCAGGTTCCTCTTCTCTGCTTATTTTTTTCCCCGTAGCTAAATGTCATCCCAGCTCACTTGGTGCGTGGAGTCCTCTCAGCGAGCAGCACGGGGAGCGTGGCAGAAGGGGCCACTGCTCTCATTGATGAAACCAAAGCAGAGCGTTGTTTTCAAAGGGAGAGAGAAGCAAACACGAGAGAGGCCGGCCAAGTCAGCTGCTGATGTAACTCCCTCGGAGCAAATAGCTCGGTATCTGAAATTTAATCTTCTGGCTTGGGCTCTTGCTCGCGCTGTAAACATGCTCGGGAGCGGCGGTGCTGGAGCAGTACCTTGTGCTGGCACCCTGCGAGCACAGAACAGCCCGGTATTCATGCTTCAAATGCATGGCTCACGGATGCTGGAGGGTCACCGGCAGGCTTATCTAGTGACATTCATTTTTTTCCTCTAAGAGTGGGTATAACCAACAAGCCCAGAGTGGCTGACCACTCCCCGGTGTGTTTTCTGCTCTTGAGGGGCTCTGTGTTTTTACAGCCGAATGCTGGGGTGCGCAGCCGTGCAGTTGTCGGGCAGCTGGGTGCTCAGAGGTGGGGTGCGCTCAGAGGACCACCAGCCATCGCCACCGGTCCCAGAGCCACGCTGGGGAACCTGCTGCAGGTGTGTGGTTTCTTCAGCAGCCACAGAGGTGATGGAGATGGGTGGTTGTTGAGGTGCGTGGGAGCGGGGCTGCCAGCCTGCTCAGGCTGAGGGAGCCGCCGTGAGACACAGGGACTTTTCCTCTTATGAGGGAAGGCTGCAAGACCTGGGCCTGCTTAGCCTGGAGAAGAGACGTCTGAGAGCGGACCTCATCAATGCTTATCAATATCTAAAGGGCAGGTGTCAAGAGGATGGGGCCAGACTCTTTTCAGTGGTGCCCAGCAACAGGACAAAGGGCAACAGGAACACAGGAAATTCCATCTGAACATAAGGAAAAACTTCTTTCCTTTGAGGGTGGCAGGGCACTGGAACAGGCTGCCCAGAGAGGTGGTGGAGTCTCTGACTCTGGAGACGTTCCAAACCCGCCTGGACGCCGTCCTGTGCAACCTGCTCTGGGTGACCCTGCTGTGGCAGGGGGGTTGGACTAGATGATCTCCAGAGGTCCCTTCCAACCCCGGTGATTCTGTGACTGCTGTCCCTCTGGCTGTTTCTGCTGGGCTTGGGCTGGTGGCTGCTTTTCTTCCCCTTCGGGAGGCATGATGTGACTTGCCCGGTGTTAAAAATGAAGCACCCGGCAGTGCCAGCTTTAGGTCTTCTACGAGCACTGGGAAACTCTGATGGTTCCATACGCGAGTGCTGAGGTACTGTGTCAGGAGTAAGAGCTTAATGTGAGAAAAGGGGTTTGGATGAAGAGCTGCACTCCCCTGCCAGCACCGGGCAGTGCTCTTCGCTGGGGATGAAGACAGATTGCAGCTGGGACGTGACTCATGTTCACACTTTGCCCTGAAACAATTACGATTCTTGTTTGTGGTTTTCAGTCATTGTCAACAGCATATACGGTTACACCTCAGCCCTGCGCGCTCACAGGTTGCCGAAAGATGAGCCCATTCAGCACGCGGGGCCGGTGCTGTTGCATGGGGTCTGTGTCCTGGGTCGAGTCTTCAAATTCAAGCCATTGGCCTCCCGAAAAATGGTGATGGGTCTCAGGGCAGGGGGGAGCAGGGCCGGGGAGCCCTGGGTGGCTGCCGGCTGCAGGCGCTGCACGCACCATTGCTCTTCCTATCGACGTGCGGCTCATCTCAAAGGCTTTTGCCTTCTTAACTCTGCTCTGACTGAGTCTAAAATGGGCCAACATGATCAGCTGGATCTAATACTCTGCTAAAGTGCTGCTCCTGGTCTGTAGGCCCATTCCCATGTGAATATAATTTCTGTGGAGCCTTCAGGGACTGACTCCAGTTATTTTGGAGGGTGATCTTGGCCATGCTTCTTGCATGTTGCTTCTGCCAGCGGGTGCTTTCATTTCACAGCTCTGGTTGCCTTTCTGTTCGCAGTCGTGCTTTGAGTGCCCTCTGAGGTATACAGGGAGGAGAGGGCGTCAGGTTTGCCCTTCCAGCTTCCACTCACTCCCAACCCCTTGTGACCACTGTCCGTCTACACATGAGTAAAGTCACTCAGTCTGTCCCTAGGTGGGAAGCTTGGCCATGCAGAGATGTCGCTGTGGTGCTGCAGATGGTGGCTGCGTTCCTGCAGAAAGAAGGGCTGTGAGTCATCCTGCCGTTTCCGACAGCAGCAGAGCCAACGCCTGAGCTGGTCCCCTGGGTTGCCTTTGCAGAGAGAGCTGGGCACCTGTAGGTCTAAGTCTTCTCATCCTTAAGCAGGTCAGGCGGATCATGTGCCAGAGGCACCTCTTGCTCTGCGTTGCCTGTAAGGACAGCAGGCTGGGGCACGGCGGCTGGACCTGCTCTGGGGAGCCTTCCTCTGCTGGCTGCCCAGGCTGGGTTTGGTGGGGACCAGCTCTACCTGCATCAACACTTCACTTGCCTAAATGACCAAAGCATAACATAGGCATGGGCTGATCGGTGTGTTGCAAGTAGGGAAATGGCCACTAACAAGAATTTAATAGAATCACAGAATGATTCAGGTTGGAAGGGACCTTAAAGATCAGCTAGTCCCAACCCCCCTGCCATGGGCAAGGACACCTCCCACTAGACCTGGTTGCTCCAAGCCCCGTCCAACCTGGCCTCGAACACCTCCAGGGATGGGGCAGCCACAGCTTCTCTGGGCAGCTGGTTCCAGTGTCTCACCATGCTGCAGCCGCAAGGCCCTTCTGCCCCATCCCCCTTCCCATCCCCTGGGACACTGCCAGTTCCCAGTTTGTACTGGAGGGGACGCCTTTCTCACCGTGCGAATTTCCAGAGCGCTACGTGGGGCAGGACGCAGCCAGCAGTGCTCGGCGGTGCCAGGTCAAATTCAGGGCCTGGGTTTGGATTTACAGTTGCCATTTGTGGAGGGTGGGAGGGAGCTTGGAGTGGTTTTCATCATGGCGTGAACTGCCGGAGCTCCGCCGTACCGAGCAAAGCAGCTGCCGCCTGCCTTTAAAAGGGGCTCCTGTGCTGCAGAGCCCCTTCACCTGCCACAGAGCCGAGCTTTGTTCAAACCCCGGCAGGCGTTTGCGGTTGAACAACACGAACTGTTCAGCTCGGCTGTTGGCTGCATGACACTGAAATCAGACCTAAAAATAGGAGGATGTCTGACCCTGAACTGAAGGATTTTCACTTGTAAGTCAGCCTGGCGCCTGCCCAGGGTGACATCATCTGGAGGGGAAGTTGGAAAAGCTTCCAAATTTGTTGCTTTCGGTGCAGGAGTGTTAAATGCGTTTGTCAACGGATAGAATGGAAAGAAAAGACCTGAAGATGGAGGAGGAGGATCGGAGCCACATGTTGGAAAAGGGTTTTGGGAGCGTTGTCTGTGTATAACTCAAGGAGAGATGACAGGAGCAAAAAAGGTCCCATACAGGCAGAGCCTGTCCCATAGATGTGACAGTTTTGTTTCCTTTTAGGTGTGCTAAAAGGTATTGAGCTACAGTCAAGGTTCTGACCACCAGCCCAGCCAGTGATACCTGGTGATACTAGTCATGGTTGTGGTTTGAGTCTGCATGATTTAGACTTGCAAGTGCATGGATGTCTGCTCACGGTGGCCATGGAAGCTTCCGAGATGGCCAGGTACTGAATGACCTCCCTTGGTTTCAGCTCTCTGGTATTTGAAAGCAGCTTTGCCCAGGCGAACCTTCAGGGATTTGATTGAAATCTGTAGCGTGGATGACCTTGGTATTGTTGTTCTAAATCCAAATTGCTTGAAACGAGTTCCTCATATTTCTGTGCTAAGCTGCTTTGTCTTGTTTAAATACGATAGTGTGTAAAAAATGCAGTAGGCAGTTTTCCTCTGAAACTGGATGTCTTTTTCCCTCTGGATGCTGCGAGGTGACTCCTGTGCTCATCCTTTAACGAGAACACCTTTACCTCCGTGTTGATGAGTGCACGCTGGAGTTCGTAGCTCTTTTCAGATGGTGAGAGCTAAGTGTGATATTTAGATGGGATCTCTCCATTATCTGCTTCCCTTCTGCCTTTTAAATTCTCATTACATATTTATAATGCTGTTATAAGCAAAGATGCCTAAAGCACAACCATAGGCAGTGTTTGGTCTCGGAGTCCCAAATGAAGCTGAAAAAACTGCTGTTGCTGTGTAAACACTAAGTCAAGAGCTGATTTCATGCATACTGCTGAGCGTTTTTAACCAACAGTAACGAAAAGAAGGGAAGAATTTTACCATATCAGTGTCTAATCTAATACGAAACCAATTGATTTGGTTAGAGACTGAGAAAAGTGTTCAGGCACGTCAGCCCTTCTTGGGGATTTTCTTAGATCATCACAGCACTGAAACTCTTCCTACAGACAAGCTGGTTTATAGACATCTGCCACGGCACCAGGCGCAGACGAGCTGCTTTTCACTGCATCAGCCTTTGGGTAGGATTTGTCTGACTAAGCATGAGGATATTTCTGGTTGTCTGCTGGAAAATGACCAGGCTGCGATTGCAAAGGTGTTTCATTGGCATCGACTGAGCCCACGGAAGGCAGATGATAGCCCAGGTAGGGTCAGGAACCGACTTCCCCAGCTGGGGTTACGTATATGCCCCAGAGAGGCGCTTGGACAGTTTTTCCATGTTTTAGCCATTTTTTATGCGAAAGCTTAAAGCCTCGCTGACCGAGAAACAAATCTCTATTTGCAGCTGGACTGTGAAACTTTTTAGCTTTTGATCCCTGATACTTTTTATTAAGTACAGCCTAACTGGAGTAACCGTGTGAAAGGCAGGGACCTAAACTTAAGCAGCTGGAATAAATCTGGTGTACACCAGCGGTGAATGCCAGTCCCCCTGTAGGTCAGCTGCTCCATTACAGACCCGTCATTGCACGGGGTGTTGATGGAGCCGACATAAATGAAAGTGGGGCACACGCTAGAAGGGCTGGCTTTTATTCTTGTAGACGGAGCTCTTTATTTTTCCTTGCTGGTTGAGATGTTCAAGCAAACACTCGACTTCCTTGTCATCTTTAAACTATGTAGAGAGGTGGGGAGTTGGCTTTTACCAAAGCAAGCGGACTTTTGCTTTGAAAAGTCCTTTCCTGCAGTTTTTGGCGTGACCGATCACCCAGCTCTCAACAGTCCCTGAGCTTCATGATACAGTAGTTTTGTACAAAGCTGTATTTTTATACACACAAGCTTTTTAAAGCTGCGTCTCTTTGAAAACACGTCCTTAGATAGTCGTCCTGTAGTTCACACACAGACTTGGAGATGGGTGCAGAGGACTTAGTTGGGAAGAGGGAGAAGGCTCAGGGGCTGTGAGATGGTGGCCAGAGGCGCTGGCGGACACACGGTGATGACCAGCACTGCTGCACGTAGCACATGTTGTCGAATAACATTCACATAAAACTACTCTGTGTTAAAAGACGGTTACAGCGTGAATTCAACCATATTGTGCATTCGCTCTGAGGAGCAGTCTTTACTGAAACGCTTACGTCCCCTTCCCCACACCGAATCCTCGTCTCTGTTGAATGTGCCAGGACTTACAGAGCAACTTTTTCCCCTCGCCAGTCACTGGTTTCTGTGCGGGTTTTTCTACTGCGTCTTTCTGGCCATTAAATACAGGCATTAACGCATTTATTTCCGGAGTGGAGCTTTGAGATCCTGCCTTAACTGTGCACGAAGAGGTACAGAGGTTAAAACTATCGCTGGCCACAGGGTCAATTGCTCACATGCTCAGTTTGAAAGTACTTGAGCATTACATGTAAACATATGTTGGAAACGCCGCTCGCAACTGGTGCGGGGGCATCTGTGTGGGCTCAGCCCTGCTGCAGATGGGCTCCCAGCTGGCCCCGGGCAGGCGCTGGGAAAATCACAGTGCCCAGAGGAAAGCCTGGGCATCACGGAGAAACGGCATGGCTGGGCAGAGGGAGAATCCGCTCCTCCACAGGACGGCACTGACCTTTTTCATCTCAAAAGCATCCCCCATCTCCCTTCATCAGGCATCGGAGGTGCTGGTCTCCTTTGGGCTGGCTCAGACGGGCTCTGCTGAGATTGCTCTTCCCTCTGTCCTGGCTCCCGTTAGTGGAGCAAAAGGACAGGTTTTGGCTGGGGAGGACTCTGAGGCCAACTCCTGTTCGTACAAAGCGGGTATAAAGACCTCAGTTGAAAGAAAAAAAAAAACCCAACCCAACCCTGTCTGCATTTAAATCAGCCTAATTAAAGTGGCTTTTTCCAGGAGCTGGCAGGCTGCGTTGCCTGCCCAAAGTGATTTGTGCAATTACCGTCTTTTGTGTTTGTCTGGTGGGGTTTTTTCTTACCGCACTCATTTATGGGACATTGCTCAGGGAAGATCACCTACGCGCAATACATAATTTTAAGTTTAGAAATAGGGGGCCTGATTCTCACCTGCTGTAAGGAGTGGAGAAAATCGGCAGAGCTCGATTGATTTACACCGGCTGGTGCTCTGGCCCACTGGGTGCCTGGAAATAGCTTAGCAAGTGTAAAAGAAAAAAACGGTTTCTCCATCCATCTGGAACACATTGCATACGTCAGGGGAAGGAGAGGCATTTGTGAGAGCAAACGCTTCATTTATCAGTGTAGGAGCTATTGAAAAGACTGGATGTAGCTGGGATAATTATAACCAAGATTAGTCGTCTTGGAATGGAAAAGTAACGACAATCCTAATTTTACCGAATCCTCTGAAATTTACTATCTATTTATTTAACACCTCAGACCCTTTGCTGCGGCAGAGGTTCGGCTAGATTTATGGAGGTGCAGTTTAGCAGTCTAAATACTTGGGAGTTCATCTGCACGGCCTGTGGGCTGCTCTGGTTATTTTCACTGTCACTTCTCGGAGGCCACGGGAACTGGGAATGCAGACGGGAGCGCAGGGAGGCACTGGCCAAAAATCAGCCGGAGTCAGCCGAAACACTCTTCTTCCACTTGCTTTGCAGGCGAGGAGTACCTGGCCGTCCTAGGCAGCTTTAGCTGTCGGTGCTCTCGGGAAGGGATCAAAGCTCCTTGGCTTCCCTCTTCAGGAACTGCCTATTTTTGAATTTTTCCAGCGTAGCGGTGGGGTTTTTTCTGCAGATAAGGAGAGGCAACGTATATTCAGAAATTCGTCCTGCAGCTAAGGTTGTAGTAGCAAGTGCATGTTTGGATTGGAGAGCTGACTGCAGTTTCCCTGTGACAAGCCATGGTTCTCAGCTCTCCATCCTAAAGTGTTACTGAAACTGAAAACCCCCTGCTAGAAGCCGAAATAGCAGCACAAGAAGGAAAATCCCTTTGGGACGATACAGAGTTTGTTAAAAAAGAGAAGAGGTTATCCAGAACCTGTGAAAATGAAGGCAGGCAAAGGAGCTATGGGCCTGGAAGCCCTTTTGCTGCCATCATTTGATATTAGGAGAAAATGCCTGGGCTGGGGTTTCATAATTGTTGCTGGTCTTTTTTGTAGCAAGTTGGTAATTGCTAGGCCTGTCTGCATTTGGGGGTTTATGAGCCGTTCTGCCTTTTGGCTGAATATTTACTCTTTTCTTACCACAAAAGTAACTGTCTTTTCCAGTCCAGCATACTTTGCAGGAGTTGAAACACGTAGCCTTGATTTCCCGTTCAACTCTAAAGCACTGTGGGATTTTAGAGCTGTTATAAGCACACACAAAACCCAAACAACAAACTCTGAAAGATGAAAATATTGGTCCAAAGAAGACAGAAGGAAAATTTCCTTTGACTCCTTCCGACTTGGGGTTTCAGTCCAAGGGGTTCGGCAGAGCTGGAAGCCTTTGTGCTTCAAGACGTGAGCCAAATTCTCACTAATAAAATTTAAAAGGCAATTTTCCTTCAGGGCACAAATTCTAATGTAAAATCACCTACGTGTTTGTCAGAAACTGGCCACTCTTGAAAGCGGAATGCACAATTAGATCAGGCTGCCTGTCTGGACTGGCGTGGCGGCTCTCGCCTGCTGCGCCTTCCGATATGAAGATGCAGGAGGGCTGCGTTGTCACTGGCACTGCTACGTCATCACCGGGAAGGCCACAAGCTCCAGATGGGTCGGGGAATTGGGGAGGCAGGAAGGGAAGAGGGGTTTGATTGTGTGTTTGGGGGTGTATCAGGAAGGCTCCGTGCCCCGGTTGCTGAAGTGCAATGTGTCTTTACAGTCCCATGCTCCCAGCTCCCGTGCTGCCATCCCTGCCTGCCCATCACCTTGGTGGCTGACTCACATCTTTGCATACATCCAAGTCCTGAAGAGTTCGGGTAAGGTGTCAGACGGTGCGGGACTGATGGTTTACTAGGGAACGTCAGCCTGGGAGCTGCGAAATGGTTCGCCTGAGCAAAGCGAAGGAAGGAATCTTTGCATGTTTTTAAGAAAATGATGGGACAGCAACACAAAATGTACCCCCCGCCACGTGTCCTGAAGAGAGCTAGTACCCTTCGTGCCAGCTCTGCTCCACATTCAACCCTTTTGTAGGCAGCTCGTTGAACCTGAGAGCCGACAGCCACTCCAGGTGTTAGGAAATCAAAGCGACTTCCTGAGGTCTTTGTATCTCACCAGTTTCCTGCTGCGGCGTGGGCAAAAATTATAGAAGCCGGGTATCCGGCAGTGAGAGGCAGGTTTAGGAATGGCTTCTGGGTCGTGCTGCCAGCTGTGCAGCAGCTCCGGTGTGGCTGTGGATGAGGGAGCGCGCCGTCCGTACGTGGCAGCCTCACCAGGCTGGAGAGCCACCTGTGGGTCTGGTCCCTCTCCGGCTGAAGCCAGTGGGAGCCTTTCCCATCACTCCGGAAGAGCTGAAAAAGGTCTTGCAACTCCCACGTGTATCGCTTTCGTCCTGGATTTTTGTTACTTTTAAAACACATTGCACAGCCCAGTCACAAGAGGCAGAGGCGTTCTTGAAATCCCAACCTGGGATTGCTTTCAGCGACAAAAAAAGCTGCGGCAGTATTCCCTGCAGCACGTCTCGGGAGACGGTTTTCATATCGTGTAAAAACAGGGTTTCTCAGAAGTTGCTCTAAGAGGCTTTTGGAAAGTTTTGGGAAGGGTGGTACAGGAGATGTTAAATAGGATGGTCGCAGAGGGGGATGGAGTAACATCCTTGCATTCCCTCAGTGCCTTGGACCCCTCCGTTCCAGCTGCAGTGTACGTTATTTAGCTGAAAACTGCTTCTTCTGGCACCCTCCTCCCACACGCTTGTGTACTAATATGGCCATTCTCAAGGGCTTTGTCCCTGCCAAAGCACAGCCTGTTACCAAAAGAAAAAGACAATTAAGAGGAAGCAGTGGAGTTTGCCATATAAACGTTTAAAACTTACCCACGCTGAATAATAATGCAGAGCGTCGTTTCATCCAGGCAGATGCTTCCTGGATCAAAAGGAGCAACTGGATCTGATGGGAATGGATAAACAGCTTTGCTGTTCCTGGTTGCTGCAACTCAGCTCCCCGGTATCATCCCAGTGCCCGTGCCTGCCTGGCCGTGGGTCACTGGGCTATCGGGCGGGGTGGCTCTGCATCGGGAGGCTCAAGTCAGAGGTTTTGTGAGCAGCCCAAATCCTGGTTGTTGAGGGATCTAGATGGAGATCTGTGTCCTGGCACCGGTGTGGCCGTTCCTCCTGCCAGACTTGGTGAGGGTGCACACAAGCACGTCTCCAGTGCCAGCAGCTCCAGCTGCGTCCTGACGCCGGCGTGCTGCTGGCTGCCTGCTCTTAGGCAGTGCCCAACGTCGTGCACCCTTGTCCTGGGGGACAGAAATCATCTCTGAGGAGCTCTGGGCAAACCAAGGCAATTGAAAACGTCCCTCAATCCCCTGTCTGATGCTGGCATCACTCCCACCCGTGCGCTTCTTCTGCCCTCCTTCCCAGATCATCTGCGTAGCTTGGAGCAGAGCACGGACCTCCTTGCTGCTGATGGCTCAGCCATTCCCACGCAGTGCCCTTCAGGTGGTGGGGGGACATCTCGCAGGCATCCCTTCCCAGGAAGACCCTGATCAGGATGCTGTAACCCCGCGGTGCCTCCGTAATGAGCTGTACTGACCTTCCTGACTTTGTCTGAGGAACCAGACTGTGTTGCAAGTTTGAGGGAAAGGTGTAGGGAGAGGTTTGGGGGAAAACCAAACCAAATCATCACTGGGCTCTGTAGGTGGAGAGGAATCTGGGGCTGAAAGTGGGGTGGTGGACCAGCCCAGCCTGTGCTCCAGGGCCCTGCTACACTCCCAGCAAACCCCACGCACACGGCCAGGTGGGTTTTATCCAAGAGAGCAGTGCTCAAGGAGAAACGTATGGAAAAGCCATGGTGCTTCTTCCAGCTCACGTGCGCCTGCGTTTTCTGAATGGAAAAGTCCGTGGTCCATTGAGAGCGTCTGGAGAGAAACCACATCTCCCAGCCCTCTGCAAGGGCACTGCAAACAGTGGAGACATGAAACAACCTATATACGAGAGTAATTGGCAGCATCCTTCTCACTTCTGCCTGACCTTTTCAGCGCTCTCTAACTCGATTACCAGCCGCTCCTCTTCTCCTCCGAGGCAGCCTGGCAGGCGGCATTGACGAGACCAGCTACTAAAATGGCAGGAGGTGGCAAGAAGCGAAAAGCAATTGAGAATGTTACTGTCTTGCCAAATTATTTCTGTATTGGATGTGAGGGCTGCGATACAGTATTTGGCTGGGACTGGATCGAACGCAAACTGCATCCTTATTCAGTGCAGTCTCGGCCGGTTAGCAAACTAACTTGATCCCAGGTGGCCATCATCTGGAAAGTGGCTGATTGCCAAGTAAATCCAGGAGCTGCTATCTTTATGGGAAACTCCTAGAAGATTGACTAGGCAGTAAAACAACAGTTTTCTATAGCAATTACTCTGCGGGGAATTTGGCCAGATCTCTGCATTGCAAATGTATAGGACATATGCCTATAGAAATCCTTGAGAGTGTGACAGCATTTAATCAATCCCATTTGTTTGTATGGAGAGTCAGCCCAGATCTCTGTGGCAGATGCCCAGGGAATGCTGGAGGCAGCGTAACCTGTTAAACTAAGACGCATGTGGCCCTGTGAACAGAATACACCGAATTTGCCTTTTTTTCACTCAGTCAACCCCTCCCCTTACTACATCTCAGACAAGTGCAGTCTTTGCTTGTCCTTTCGTTTTCCTCAATTTTTTTTCTTTCTCTGGCTCTTTGCCCCAGATTCATAGAGTCATAGAACGGTTTGGGTTGGAGGGGACCTTTAAAGGCCATCTAGTCCAACCTCCCCGGCCATGAGCAGGGACGTCTTCAACTAGATCAGGTTGCTCAGAGCCCTGTCCAACCTGACCTGGAATGTTTCCAGGGATGGCGCATCTACCACCCCTGTGTGTCTTTATTTATTTAGTGAGTTAGTTGTGTTTCTGCCTCGCTTTCTTCTTATGCTTCATTCTGTACTGGGAGGCAAGAAGAGGCAATTGCATGTGACGGGGCTGTTCTGCAACGCTGCTGGCTGTGGGTCCCTGCCAAAGCCTGGGAAGTGGCAGGAGCAGGAACATGCTGGGGGTCCTGGTGAGCTCCTGCTGCCGCCCCGGGGCCTCTGTGTCCTGCGATGTCCCTTCAGCATCATGCGGCAGAGAGCTGCCCTGCAGGCTGCGGAGTGAGTCCCCCACCAGCAATGGGTCTCCTCCGTGGAGGTGGGTCCTGGTTTTGCAGTTATACCAGTCACACGAATCCCAAATGAGTTCCTAATGATCCATGTTGTTTTAAGGGGTTTTATTTCCAAATAAGTGACTTTCTCAGGCATGTTTATTATTCCCTTTGGAAACTCTCGGTTCTGCTCTATGTCCAAGCTGTGCACAAGCAACAAATAGCGATACAGAACAACCTATTGGCACGGTAATGCACGGGCCAGCTGGTTGGACTGTGTATTTATTGGACTGGAGATACAGGCAACACGGAAATACGAAGATCTGCTGGCAGCTTAGGCTTCTCCTCTGTCTTGTTCGGCCTGCTGCCCTTGCAAATAACAGGGAAGTTTTGTGTAATTACAGGAGATTTAAGAAAAGTTTGTTCTCTTGGTTTATCTGTTCTGAGTTTGCAGTTTGCATACCAACCACTGTTGTTTGCCATCACTTTTACTGATTCCCCTGGGTAGCTAGTTCTTTTGCTCTCTTTATTTTCTGGATCTTTTGTGCAGCAAGGGGAAAGGGAACCTTTCCAAAGGCACAGTGCCATGTGACTGTAAAACTGCAGGAGGACTCGGGGCAGGGTATATACTCCCTAGAGTGGCCAGGCTCTTACGGAGAAGCCAGGCCACTGTCTCCAGAAAGCCACGTGGCTGTTGCTACGTTGTCAAGCTCGTTTCAGAAGACAGCGTGGGCGAAGTGTCCTTTATACTGAGATTGCTGTGCCTGCTTTCCAAGTCATTGCTGGCTCCACATGCAGAGCCAGCACTTGCTGTGTAGTTGGGACACTTGGCAGGGACTTCCTATCTGCAAATCGTAATTACTGGGACAGAAAAAAAAGCAACCCTGGGCCACTCTTGGTCTTATCTGCTGGGATTCTTAAAGAAAAGGCACAAAACCCCCCAAGTAATTCCCCCAGGAGATATAATATGGTATTTAACGCCTTCCTAAAATAGGCGGGACTCAAAAAAGCACCCCAGTGTTGTTTCTGTGTCTTGCAGAGTGTTTGCATAAAGCACCTTCCAGTAATTTGGGTAATGCAGACAGTGCTGGGGCTGTTGCAGAGTGTGGCATCTCCCCAGCCCATTATGGGGGAAACAGCGTCAGCATCAGAAAAATGGAAATGTGAAATAAGCAGATAAATCAGCCTTCCTTTTCCTATAACAAGCCTGTCTGTTGCACTGAAAAGCACGTGGGTGGGGAGGAAGACCTAGTTGGTGCCATGGAGTGACTTGATGAAGTTTGGTCCATCCTCATGGGAAAATCCCAGGGATTTCAGACATACCATCCAAATCTCGCTCTCTTGTCACTCACAGCCCAGCTTTGACTGATTTCAGAGACTAGTGCCCGCACTGGGCTGTAGCTGGAAGTGAAGGAAGCCTTTCCTCCCTTGAACAGCTGCTCTGCCCCTCCTCTCTCCATCTAGGAGGGCCATAATCTCCTGTGAGTTGAACTTTACAGCCAGGAGCTCCCTCTTCCTTGCTCTTCTTTCCCACGGCAGTGCTCATTCCTTGGGCTCTGCCTTCCTGCCTGGTTTTCCTGCACATCTGTGGACTCGCAGGACCAGCACATCACGTATCTGAAAACCTTGGCTGCACTGTTGGAAGTCCCGCCACATCTGTGGATCCTGTGGAGCATCGCTTCGGTCGGACAGCCTTTCTGAGCCTGCATCCCCCTTGCAGTGTCCATCTCCCCATCGGAACAAGCTGTAAGTTTTTGGTCTCCAGCAGAGCAGCAGGTCCCAGGTCGTGGAGCCATTTCCAGTAGATGGCATCAAAGACAGCGAGTTCCTCTGCCCAACCCAGCTCCCCATCTCCGGCTGGGGAGGGCTGTTTCCCCACAGTCCCTTTTCCCAACAGGGCTGGAGCAGCCGTTCCTTCAAAAAAAGCAAGATCCTTAAAGCAGCTGAACCTTAAAAAAAGCAAGCCACGTGTTGCTTTTCTTTTGCTTCAGCATCAAGTGCCATGACCCATGTCAAATGCCAGCGTGGGGCCTGGTTTTCCACCCGGCAGTGGGGACCACGTGAGTGCTGCTCACTGCCTTTCCCTCGCATTCGACTGTTCTGCCAGAATCTCACCTGAAAAATGCATTGAAAATGCATCGATGAAAAATCGTAGACCTTCAGGTGCAGTTTTTGATGTCTGAAATTAGTTTACTTTTTATATGTGTATATCTATTTTTGCATATATATATTTTTGTGTATATATATATTTTTTTTGCATAGTACGAAGATTAAAGGCATTTCATCTGCTTTTTCTTTCTTTCTTTATAAACCATGAATAGACCTTATAGTTGTCTAATGGACGTGAAGAAATCCCTCTTCTCGACTCCTACTTGTAGGAATTCCTGCAATCAGCAGGTTTAGGACACCAGCAGACTCTGCTGTGCTGGAGTTGACACATCACATTTGAAAATCTGATCACTGACTCACCATTATTTCTGTTCTCTTTGGGAGCATTTCCAAAATTGGGTTCCCTATGTTAGCAGAAGGAGGTGAGGAGCAGCGGTCAGCTACGTGGTGAAGTTTGGGAGGAAGGAACATAGGTGTAGTTTTTATTTTTAAACTTAGACCCTAGTGACTTTTAAAGAGAATGCTTGTAACATACCCTGCCCTTGGGAAGTGTATTTAAGCTGCCTCCCAGTGCTTGTTTTAACCAATAGACTTAGCAGGATTTTATGGATCTATTTTCCATTAAAAGGAAGGAGCTGGAGCTCTAGGTGAACCTGCTTTGGCAGGGGGGTTGGACTGGATGATCTCTGAACGTCCCTTCCAACCCCAACCATTCTGTGATTCTGTGATTCTGTTTCTTCCTGCTGATTTGTCTTCTGCTCTATTTGTAAGTTCAAAGAAAAAAAAAATAAATTGCTTTCCCTTCTTTGCTAGGCCGTAGATACCGCATATACCTTGTGCCTAACTCTGCAGTCCTCACCGGCTCCAGGTAAGCTCAGCTTCAGCCGGTGGCAGGCAGGATTCGGCCCGTTGTGTGACGTTTCGGTCCCTGGCTGACCAGCTCGCCTGTCCCGGCAGCGTGGCAGGCAGTGCGTAGCTCCTGCGGTGCACAGCCCAGACCAGGGTTGCTTGCTTCGGCTGGACGAGAAATTCCCTTGCAAAAGGAGATGAGATTGGAGAGGGAGAGCAAGTTTCTTTTGATGCCATATGGAAAAACTAACTTTCAGATGGTTTAAACTGTTGCATGCTCAGTTTCAGCTTGACTTTTCATATGCTCCTGGCTTTGAAGAATTGCATAGCCAGGAAAGAAATCTTTCTTATAATTATTTTGTTCCAATTACTTTGGAAGTGAATAGCAGAGAATTGGTCCTGAACGCCCGGTGAGCGAGTGCAGAGGCGGTAGAGGTCCTGCCTGCCTTTCACAGCAGGAGCGTGCACTGACCAGAGAGGAGGGATCCTGAACGTGGCTGTAGAAACGTCCACCAAGATGTAATGCATATAATAAAGCTGCAAACCAGAAACAGATCCCTGAACAGCCCTGAGGCCTGGTAGGCTCTCTCTGTGTCACACAGATAGTTGTTCGGTATAGATGGAAGGAGAGTGCAGCTTGATCTTTAATATCGAAGGGGCTTGGGGGACCTGAAAACGCAGTAGGAGGGTGGGGGTGAGGCAGAGGGGCTCTGTTCTCCTTTGCCGGATGCCCTGTGCCAGAAGCTGATTTCGGATAGCTGTTACCTGCAGATCACTGCTTGGGGTCCCCATGTTGGTCACTCAGATGCTCAGGTGCGGAGAGGCTGGGAACCGTACCGGTTCCTTGAATCCAGAGCTGGAGCTCTTTGGCTTGAGCACACTGAATGGGACACTGGCGATTCAACACACTGGCAGGCCGCTTTGCGATTGTTCTCATTAACATGAGGTTGGTGTGTACCCAGCTGAGGTCATGATGTGAAAAAAATATGAAAGAACCCCTATGCAGATTTGGGCTTTTTTTTCTGCACCTCAGTAAAGATGCCTTTACCTCCTGTGCACAAAGCCTGGTGGGCTTTGTTGAAATTTAATTTACAGTGCCTGTGGCAGCTAGGTGGTCGTGATAAACATCCAGGCAAGTCCTCAACCAGGTGAGCTGCCCTGGCTCTGCTGAAGCCACTGGACTGATGCTGATTTACACCCTCAACACATCTGTCCCTCACTTTTTAAAACCTGCGCTTTCATTGCTCTGACTGCAATTACTTTTGCCCCGACACCGTCGGTGTGAGGAGCGTGCCCGAGCCAAGGACTCATTTGCACTTGACAAGGTCTAGATGTGGGCTACTGCTGCTCCCTGCTTGCCCTCAGCCCAGCCCAGCGCACTGGCCACCTCCTGCCGCTGGCTTGGGGACAGGACTCCTCTGCCTGCATTAGTTTTTAAGAGCAGACGATTTGTGAAAAGCATGTGGCAGCTTTTGGAATTCGTATCTTGTGAAACAACTTTCATGTATGTTCATAGACAGTCAAAAGAAAGCGTTCTTTTCTTCTCTCCAGACATGCGGTCTTTGACGGTCGTGGGANATCTCCAGAGGTCTCTTCCGACCCTGGTGATTCTGTTAAGCACCATTCAAGTGAGTAGCCCTGAGGGGGAGAAAAGGCTCTGTCCATGCCTGCGCCTGGCCACTGGGTCAAACTGAGGATTCTCCTCTGTGCCTGGAGCTCTTGGCTGTCAAAGGCTGTGAAACTGCAGGACACTTTTCTAACTTGAGGACTTTTATTTAAGAAGCGTTGAGTTGTCATCCTGCTGAATGCAGAATTGCTCCATCTCTATGTTATGTCAGTTTTCTCAGGTTCTTAAAAATCCTTGTGAGTGGGAGTGCTGGCAGGCTGCTGGAGAGGGGAGCACGCACCTTCGTGCAGGAGCTTGTTTCGGACTGACGGCAGAATAGTCCAGAGCTTGGGATGGAAAGCAGTGCCAGGGCTTTGGGGCTTCTGTCCTGGAACTGGATGTGAACCTTTGGTGTTTTCAAAACTGATTTGAACCTGGACCAAGGTGAAGGCAAAAAAAATACTTAATGGGTTACCGAGTGAAAGCAGTGCTTTGGCTAAAGGCAGGCATTGCCTGCCAGGGAAGGGTGTAGAGGTTTGGTTGACTCTCCCAAGAAAGATGCAAGGAGAGCAGGGTGAGTTATAGCATGGTGGTTCAGCACACACAAAGTGGGGTGGGCAGGGGTCTCACCGCCTCTACCTGCATCTCCCATGCCCCAGGCACAGCCCCTGCACCCCGAGTGGGGCCGTACCCCACAGCCTGGTGGAGCCAGCATCTCACTCACACCATGACGTGACCTGCTCCAGCATTAATGGGTATGAAGGATGCTCTTACCTGTTGCCAGACTCTTGCCTGTTCCTGACCTAACTGGGCATTTGCAACCAGGGCTGAACCTGAGCTGGGAGCACAGTGGAGAAGGGACTGGGGTGATTCCTTGGTTTGCAAGGGTCCTGGAGACTTGAGACTTCTGCTTTGAGAAAATAGAAAAAGACCCTCCATGGACTTGTCTTCCCTTTTCGTTTTGATCAGGCCATGCGTAAAGAGTGGGCTACTGCATAGCCACAAGTGCTGTTGGAGTTTCTCACCCTGGGGGGACAACAAGGCACTCCAGGATGGAAAGTCAAGTGGTGGTGCTATGGGTCCTCGAGAAGGTCTGGTGGCTGTGCAGGAGAGCAGGCTGCTGCGTGGCAGCAGCTCGTGCTGTCTCCTGCACCATTCAGGGCTTGGAGAGCACAGTCATGTGGTTCAGGAAAAGCACAAAATATCATTTTTTGGTGTGTTTCCTGGGGTGAGTTGCCAAGCCTACGTGCAGGCATGCTGGAGGACAGAGGGCTTGTCTGGCTCAGGCAGTTTTTTGCCAGGATCTGTGCTGCTCTCAGAGCAAAGCCACTGCAACAATCTTGTCTAACAGAGAGAGGACTGGCACAGAGCTTTGCTGGAGCTCAGAAAAAAAGCAAATCTGCATAGGGCTAATGCATTTGTTTAATGAATTAGATCTGAAAACAGGATTAAGCCCTCCTGAGGGCTTTGAGATGGCAAACAGAAGGCTCAGCTGGGCCAGTGAGTGCTCTGGTGGCATCGTCACTTTGCACGGCCAGAAATGGTCTTGGCACGGGCAGCACCCTTCAGTGGGTGCTAGTGCCCTGGGGGACCTTCGAGGCTGCAAGGAGCTGTCAGGCTGATGCCCACCAGGGCCAGGACCACCTGGGAGCCTCCAGATGTGCCCTTGGTCTCTGTCTCGGGTGGGACGCAAACAGGATCCTCCAGGACGAGCAGTCCAGCGGTGCGGCTCTTTAAACATCCAGGCTGCAGAGGGGTGAGGGAGGGAATCATTACAAATTTAGCACATGACTTTTAAGGCACAAACTTAGCCCAGGATGTAAGTGGGTGCAAATCCGCTGACACCAGCAACTAAACCTCCTTCACAAGATTGAAGCTGGACCGTGGTCTCCAGGCGTGATGGTACCACGGTGCTGCCCAGTGTCACACAGTGCTGCAGTGTCAGGGAGGAGTTTCGTTCCCAGGGAAAAATGATGAAAGGTGCCCGTTGCTTCATTACTGGTGATCCTGTTCCTTGGGAATGAGCTGAGCAGAGCTTGAGGAACAGGCTTTATGGGAAGAAGGGGGAATAGAGGAATGAAGTTGAAAGAAAACCAACCTGATGCTTTGCAAGAACGGATCAGAGTGAATGGTGTTATCCTTGGTTACAAGAGCTGAAAAGCTGAGAAGAGTGCTTGAAATGGGAGATAAGAGGGACCTCTCCAGATGACACTTTATAACATGATCCATAAAGATTTGGCAGGCACCTGAAGTCTCACTATCAGTATTTTTTGTTGAGAAGGGACAGGTGGGCCTGCTTTCAGAACGCTGCTGTGCAATGGTAAACCCTGTGTCCCAAACGTATTCCTCATTTGTAGCTTCAGGGAGGTTTATTTGCACAATAAAATGACCCACTTGACAATACCTGGGACTTCACCCCAGTGACCAGTCCGCAGCTCTTAGCTCTCGCACGCAGTCCCAGGAGACAGGCAGAATTTGGCTTTGCGTACGCTGAGGAATGAACAANTGAAGCCTTGTCCCACGCACGGGGCAAAGTCTGGCTGATGGGAAAAGCTAAAAGGAGCCTGTGCTCTGCAAAAGCCACGGGGAAGCCATCCGGCAGCAGCTCCATTTTGAGTTATCCTTGTCTGATTTCCACATTGCTCTCATATATATATGAACAGAAAGGCCAGAAGGGCTTGTTTTTGTGCGGAGGCTACGTAGGAGCAGCAAGGGAGTCTGTTACCTGGCTCACAAAAAGATTCGGCTACTGTCCCACGGGCTGACGGGGCTCGCCTCTCACTTTTTGTAGGTTTGGCCATTGATTTCAGGGAAGTCTGGAAAATTCACCTGCTTGTTTCACTGAAGGCAGCACAATAGCTGGCTGGAGCGCTGGGCCCTCACAAGATGCTGCTTTACAACCTAATTCAGGCAACTTGACTTGCATTTCAGATTTTGCAGAGATTTACACGAAAGTTTCCTCTGTGGTTGTGCCAGGGAAGTGCCAGTGAGGGGCAGGAGGTGGTTCGGAGCCAAGCGGTTCGTGACGGGGAATCGAGAGCACAAGGACGCGTGAGGACGGAGTTATGCCAGAGCTGTGCTCAGAGAGGTTCCACCTCCCTTCCCGCGTGCATTGTGAAATGTCAGAGGTTTCCTGTAAGGGGCTGGGATAATCCTGCTCGCTTAGCTTTTTATAAACTTTTCAAAAAGAACATTAAATTTCATCGTTTTAGTAAAAGAAACATCAGCTCACATGCCTGTTTCACAAATACTTGACACTCTTGGGAAGGAGGAGCTCATTGTCGTTTGTGAGATGGCTGTATTTGCTTTTTGGGGTAAGTACATGTGCCCAGGTTCACTTTATCTCAGCTGAAGTGGATTTCCTTTTCATTGTTTTTCTTTTCTTTTTTTTTTTTTCTAATACCTAGTTTATGGGGCTGTGAAAACAGCCATCCATGGTGGCTGCAGTTCTGTTAAACACTTTAAGACATTTTTCAGCTCATCTGTTTTCAGTGAAGCACTTAAGCACGTGCTCAGCTTTAGCAAAGCCTTAATCTTGTCCCTGAAGATAAGGGCAAGTTCAAGTATCTTGTTGAAAAAGGGGAGATTTGCTGAATTTCTGTGGGGTTCAGTGTTCACTGTAACTCCCTGAAGTAGCCATAATACAGAATAAATTTGTCTGCTCCTGCTTGGTTCTCAGCATAATCGATTCATAGTACAAAAGACAATTAGCAAGTTAAGGCTGCGCACTAAATCATTTTGTCCCGTCGTCTGCCCCCAAGCTGGAGGCGAGAAAGGTCTCGGGGAAGAGACTGGGTCTGGTAGCAGACCCGCTCCCTGCTGTGCTCCCAGAGGATGTTTGTTGAAGAAGTGGGTGGCTTTAGCCACAAGAGCGGCGTATTACAGCCCTCTTGAAGACCCTGCGTTAGTGTCCTCATATAAAAACCGATAGAAGGTTCTTTATCTAAAACCAGAATTGCATGAAAATTAGCTGGGGCTGCTGAAGTAGCATCTGTGTTACCTTTTTCTTAACCCCGCTTTACCTCTCCTCATCTCAACGTGTAAATGCTATCGCTAATGGGGTTTGTTGCACAGAAACCTCAGGAGCAAAATCTACAGCTTTTGGAGGAACATATAGCTTAGTTTTCTGAGGAGATCATATCACTTCTATTCAGGTTGTTTAGCTGCAGCGTGCTCCTGTGATCGTGTGCCGGCTAACTTTCCTAGCTCTCGCCAGAATTATTTGGCATTATTTGTAGATACAGAATTAGGGACTCACATGCGTTTGAGGCTTCTCCTTTTACATCCCAGGAGCAAAGGCACCCAGCAAAGGGAGGTGTTGAAGGTGGCTCCGTTGGTAAGCTGACGTTTCCTTTCTTCTTGCCTGCGTGCGGTTGTTTGCCTGTGCCCCGGTGCACGCGTGCCTGAGTACAGCCTTGCAACGCAGCCGCTGGCTTTGGGACTGCCTTGCTGGGGTCTGGCCGATTTGGGTGGCGGCGGTGCTGGATGTGACGTAGAAGCTCCCGGCAGCTTTCTCTCGCTTCACGTCTTTGGTGTGTTTGTTTTCTCCGTTACAAGGCAGAGCGGTCACTGCTTTGTACCCTCACTCGCAGCCTTCCTCCCATCCCTTTATGGTTTGAAGGACCCACGACAATTTATTGTCATTTAGACCATTATTCTAGCACCCGATGACCCCTCCCCACCCGGGAAGGCGAATGGGGAAAAAGAAGGAAACCCAAGGGTTGAAATACAAACAGATTTAATAGAATAAGACTAGATAATTAACAGTATTAACACTAAAGAACCAATATTGATCCCAATACCAATATAAAATATATGAGGATTATACTCAGCCCATTCTATCCGTAGGAAGCTGTGCACTCCCAGCTGTCGACAGTAAATGTGGGACACTGGGAGCGCTATGGCTTCAGGAGGAAGGGAAGAGCTCGGGGCTCCGGCACCGGGGCAAGGAGTTCTCAGGGTCGCAGCCATCATAGAAGAGAGAGCGCACTTCAAGCAAACTTTCTAATTTATACTGAATGTGCCGTTCATGCTATGAAATAATCCTGTTGGCCAGCTTGGGTCAAGTGCCCGGGTCTCGCTCCTCATCCCTGTGCCTGGCCAGCTCGGAAACACTGAGACCTTGAAACGCACCCACCATAGCTGGCTGTAAAGTAAATATTTTCACAAATTCAGACACTAGAGTCTTCTAAAAGTGCAGTTTTCCCAAGCATTAGAAGAGACCTTACTGAAAAGTAAAATTACTGAAAGAGAAATTAATTCTCTGCCGCTCAAACCGGGACATATCCCTGCTGCGATGGTGTTCCCAGCCCGTCCCCAGGCGTGCATCCCATCACAGCTTTCTCCCCACTGTGCTTCTCCCTCCGCTCCTGGCAGTTGCACGTCGAAGGCAAAGCCCCAGTGGGGAGGGGACCTCTGCGTGGGGTGTGACGGACCTGTGCCTCTCTGATGGAGCGGCTGCATTTTGTTGTCTGTTCTTCCTAACAGATGCTGGGCACTTCTGTTTCTGATCTTTGCCGTCCTGAAGTTTTGTCTTTGTCCTTGAATTAGATTGAATCATCTTCTCCTTAACCTCATCTTTATTTCACAACGAATTTGCAGGGTGTTTAGTTGTTTGGATGTGGCTACTTCTGGCTGCAGGCTCTCTCCTTTCTGGGGCTGCCAGCGTGAGTGATGTTATCTTATGCTAACCTGTTCACCTTACAGCATCTTCTGTCCCTCCAGCTCTTGGCAACCTAATAGGCACGTAAAGAGGTTTCCTCCCTGCCGTATTCCCCTCGGCGCTGTCTCCTCTCTGCTCGGTCCGTTGGGTATCTCTCTTCTCAGAGGTGATGGTTGCAATGCAGCTCTCAATCCCTCTCTACCTTGCTCATCAACTCATACCAGGGACTTGTACAGCAGGCAAGCAGGATTTTTAAATCAACTTCCAAATTCTAATGTAAACTCTCCTCCCTCTATTAATGCAGGGCACACCCAGATATGCACAATCGAGGACCCGATATATTGAGTAAACACCAGTTACTGACTGGGTTAACATGGCCAGTTAAGGCTGTCCAAAATGAGATTATCCTGGAACTGAAAAGCTCACCGATGTTGTGACACTGCCGTGGCAGGGCTCGGCAACAGTGGGGTGGTGGCAGGGTGGGGTGACAAGAGCTCTGCTGATCCCAGACTCCCCATTCAGGCAGTGATTTGAGTTGAGAGAAGTGACCAGAGCGGTCATAAAAATGCTAGTAAACTGCTGTATCACAGTCTGGGGGAAGATGTGTGGGCATGGTTGTGGGTGTGGTGTTGTGGGTGCCGTGGCTCCAAGACCAGAAGGGTTTGCACTGTCAGACTTGTTGCAACAAGTCGCACATCTCCGTCATGGGTTGGAGGCAAGGTGTTCCTGCGTGGCTGTGCTGAGCACGGTTTGCTTCGAGTGTGACCCAAATGAGATATTTTGATGGCAGGAAGCCTTTAGTTCAGACCGGTCTAAGTGTCACCTCACATGCTGGTTTGTGACACCTTGACTCATAACCACAAGCTCTTCCTGAGCTCACACGTTTTCCTCCCCAGCCCTGTCTTTGAGCAACTACTGCTCTTACAGAACCTCTCCACCGCTCCTCACGGCCAGGAGACCAGAAGGGAGCTGCGCATTTCCAGTTCTCCCCGCAGCTCTGTCTGTCTGTCCGGGGGACGCTTGGTTAGAGAGCGGATTCCTTCCAGCAGCTGCGCTCCAGCCCAGCATGCTTCTGCTGGAGGGAGCGGCTGGGTGTCCAGCAGCGTGTCTGGCCTGACGACGCTGGGGGCACCTGGAGCAATGACACAAGCTGGCCCCTTTCTCAAAAAGCAAGCCTTGGTGCCAAATTTAAATACAAATGATGCACCAGCCTATTGGTGCTTTAACTGTCCAAGTCTGCCCAGTGGTTTTAGGACCTTGCTCCCCTTCAGAGGTAAGTTTGCATTTTCCCCGTGCCCTTCCAAGCATCTGTGGGTGGTTTAGAAACACAGCTCTTGCAGGAAGGGTTACTGAAGACAGGCAAAAGTCACAGCTGGGAGAAAAGGGATCACAGTTGTTTTAAAGCAGTTTTTTGGTGGTTGGAGAGGCCTCGGGAGTGATGACTTTTTGACTTTGCAAACGTGTCGCTTCTGGTAGGAACTGGATGGAGACATCACCTACAGCAAACAGCATTCCCCTGCCTTGAGCAGCATCCAGAAAAAAGGAAAGGGCTGTGTATTTTGTCTTAAAGAAGTGCAGAAACAGGTGCTGCCAAAGGAGTGGAAGAAATTAAGTCCAGCGCTTTCCAGGAAGAATGTCCTGTTTCCAACCCCCTCTTCATTTGGCATTAAAAAGTTGGATTTAAGTAGGTCAGTTCCTCCTAGGGCTGCAAAAGCGAGAGCCGGAGCTGTAGCACGGTGCAGACAGGAGATGCAAGCCCTGACCTCCAGGACTCCTGACATTTCAACCCCGTGGCCTCTGGAGCTCTGTTTTACTGTTCTGATCAGAGCTTTGCTTGGCCACTACTGATGTACAAACGCTAAACACCTTTTCCCCATGGCTGCTGGTAGCAACATGCATTGTTGGCTCTCTTATCAATCAAGATAAGCAAGATAACGATGACCTCCCCACTCTGCACCTTGTGCCCAAGGGCAGGGTAGCAAGTGGTACAGTTCTTACTGCAGTGATATGCAAAATGCATTTGTGCCGAGTGGTTCAGAAATACCAGCTTTCCTCAGCTCTTCCCGAGCCGCTGGATCCGTGGGGACTGAGGAAGTCAGGGTTTGTGACTGGAGGGCAGAGGAAGGGTGGCATGGAAGTAATGGGCCAGATCAGTATTCCAGCTATTTTCTGAGTGCGCAAGAAAATCTTACCTGGGTGCATCATTTAAAGTAACATGAATTTCACTTGGATGAGGAATCTCATGAAGTGCTGCAGGCTTTAGACAACACATGAATATTTTCAACAATTTGACCCCAAACAGCCGTTAAAACTCCTTCTGATGGCCAATGTATGTTACGCGCTTTTGTTTTAATTAGAACAAGATTGTAATCCATACTTCAGTTAAGTTCATTACACTTATAAACTTAACACAATGAAAAGATCAATTGGTCATTAGCTAAGTAAGTCCACTGTAATTAACATTTACAGAAAACTTTTAATTGCGTGCCTGTCCTTCACAGCAGGTGATGAGGGAAGCGAGGCCTTTCTCCTTTATGCCGCTAATGTTTAAATCAGGTTACAAGCTCTATATTGTGTGTCCCTAACTCAGGACCAGCTAAACTCCGTTTGTAGAGACTGGTTGGGAGAGACAGCAGCTGACCCAAAGACACCAAAACCCAGAGGTCTTCACGATGTTGCCCATCCTCCCCCCGAAGAGCTGGCTGAGCTGGATGGGGCTGTATGAGCATCGTGGTGGGCTGGTCCAGACCATGACGGCATGGTCAGCTCTGGCCAGATGTGCACAGTGGTTTTGTGGTGGAAGGTGGAGGTGTAGGGCCAAGTCGCCTCCCCGCCACCTGCTGACACTTTGCTTTGGCCTGCTGTTGTGCCTGGGCTCTTGGGGCATCCTTTGCCCTCATCATTGCCCCGGCCCGGGTGGGATTTCCATGCACCGCTTTGGTGCAGCATCCTGGCCTAGCACAGCCGAAACTCACAGGGACAGCCACAGCTAGACACTGAGCCATGGGGAAGCCGGAGTGGTGGACACTATCCTCCCTGTCAATTAGCGTGAGTTCACAACGGCTCTGAATTCAATTAGTGCCATCAGCCAAGGGGGATCCATTGCAGGGATGTTCATGGAGGCGGAGCTCTCCAAGTGACGCACCAAAATGTTTCATCAGCTTGGAACCAGCCATGTGGGGAAGGGATCACCGAAGGGAGGACAGCACAAGAGCCAGCCTGTGTTGCTGTATTGGGGGACGCACCGGTGGTGCCCAAGGTTGGTGGCACAGGGCTCCACGTGTTGTTGGGTGGGCAGGTATGGACACCCCCACCGAGCAACGTGATGGAAGCCGTTGAAGCCAGCCAGCAGCACTGGCTGTTGGCCGAGCCGTGGCAGCAAGCTGTGCCTTTTTCCACTGGCAGCACCTAGATCTCCAAAATTGCTTGTCTGCAGATAATAATGAATAGCCCCTTTATACTTAGTAACTGGGTAGTGCTGGTTTTGCTTCCCGGAGAAAAATCGGCATCCCTTCTCGAAGGGACAGAATTATGCTCCTTTTTCCGTATGCGGGCTGCATAATTCACTATAATTTTATTATCTCTGTGCACTCAGAAATACACCACATGGCTCTTCTGTAAGTGGAGAAGATAAGAGGCTATACCAGCATGAATTTTCTTTAATAAGATTACACTATGATAATAGGCTACTAGAATAATTTAGCTCCTAATGATTTTGTTCTTTCTTGCTTCCACATGATCAAGGGCAATATGCATTGAAGTTGCAGAGGCTTTTTTAATTATGCAGTAGTAAGTATATATTTTATGTAACAGCTTTAATGGTTTAAAGGGAATTCTTGTTTTTGTGGGAAGTACTTATTTGGTGTTGCCATTTTCGAGGCTCTGTGAGTGTAAGCACATGCAGGCGTATGGTTGAATTTCTGCAATATACTGGTGGTGTTTTTTGTGGGAAAAATCCAAGTGTTGAATCATAATGCAGCCAACCAAGCTGTCTGGAAGGGGATCAACCTTGTAATACTTTAATCTGATAAAAAAAATTGTAAAAATTGTAAATGATTTCTTAATGCGGATGAGTTGCCTAACATCAGGCATTCAAATTAGGAAACGTTGCCTCAACTCCCTCGGGGCCTCAGTTTCCCTTTCAGTAAAACAAATGAAAGAGTCATGGGGACTTTTAAACCTGCATCACTGGATAGCCCAGCCAGTTCATATTGCACCCTGAGAGTACCGAGAGATTTAATTCCCTAATGTTTGTCAGACTCCCTAAGATCTTTAGAGAAAGAGCGCAAAGTCTTCTTTTAACATTCCCAGAGGCAGCGCTGGGTAACGGCTGTCACCTGGATTCTATCCCATCTTGGGAGAGCATAATTTTATCCACGATCCTCCCTGGCACCGAGAGCTTTTAGCCCTCCAGAGTGGCATTGGCTTGGCCTTCGCTGGTATCTGAACCTGCTCCTGCTACATGGCAGCCTCCCTCGAATCACCGCTCTTCTGGCCTAAATGTGGCTTGATTTGGCCCGATTTGAACAAGAGCTCTTCAGTTTCATTTATATCAACATAATTCCCGACATAAGCGGGGAGGGTGGAGGCCCAGTGCCACACATCTGCTAATCAGAGCTGGATGTCACTTTGCAACTCATAGATGGTTTGTGCAGACTGGAGTGCAAGGAGGCAGAGCTCTGCAGTGACTTTTGAGGTTTGCTCTGAAAAGTCTTGTCACCGAGCATGGCATGCTTCCCCACCCTATGGCCGTGTCTTTGTGGCTTCTGTAACGTAACCAGGAGGCCAGAATTCACCCCAGCTGGCGAGTCATGGTCAAAATTTTTCCCTTCTTCAAGGACCTCTCTGGGTCTGTATGGAGAAGGGAGATAGAGAGATGGCCATGCATCTCACAAAGCTTTGGAGCTACATAAAGGATGAGGGGTTTGCAGCAGGTTGTGTTTGCACCAGGGTTGTTTGGTTTAAAGCTGCTCACCATTGACAGTTGGGCATGGTGGTGGGCGTGGTGGTTTTCACTTGGGCATGGCGGTGGGAAATTGAATCCAGGTGGGACTTCAGGTTGGGGGATGGATGAAGGGCACCAGCGTTTCAAGCACCACCTTGCTCTGCTGGCTAGAAGAAGGGTTGTATGACCCAGGGCTGGGAAACTCTATCAGCTGCCTGAGCTCTGCCTGCACTGGGTCTCTTACCCCTTTTCCAGCAGATGGGAAATAGTAGCAGAAATTTTCCAGCTAGATGAGGCAGTGGAGTTGGGGGGTCTGGGGAAGGGGAAAGGGTTGGGTGAGTTTTCCTTTGCAGCAGCAAAGGCCTTTCCCCACTGCCGTTAACCGGTAGGATTTAAGAGTGAGTTCTTCAGCCACTCCTCTGCCATCGACCCCAAGCTGAACCCTTGGGTTAGGAGCTGACTTTTCATTTGGGACTTATGGGGCCTTATTCTGCGAGCTAAATCAGAGCCCAGATGGCTTAGAAAAACCAAGAGAGCTCCAACCTGAGAGCAGCTCTTGCCACGCACGTTCCCATGGTCTTTCAACAGGCTGGGGCAGCTCTGCCAAGTGTGATTTCAGAGGAAGCTTGGAAAGAAAGTCCAGCCCTGTCTGTTGTCCTTTCTTTGGAGAACTTCTGGTGCCTTTGCGATGGACAGAACAGCCGAGAGAAAGGGCTTTTACAAAACTCGGAGCTGGGCTTCTGTGTGTCCTTCTTCCCTTCTTCCTAGGATGTGTCCTCTTCCTCCATGAGTCACCCCATGGATGAGAATAAGAGACTTTTTAGGGCAAAGAGGACAAAACAGCAGAAGCTGGCTCCTCAGAGCTGTTGTGCTGTGGTCGTTTGTTCGTGGATCTGCAAGCATCTGTCATCTCTAGCCCGGGGAGTTTAATCCCAAAGAGCTCCGGCGTAGTCCAAATTGAATTACTTCAGCGTGTTTGTATGCGTAGCTGCACGCTGTGCCGGGTGGCTGCCTGCCACCCCTCGCCAAAGGTGGATACGTTTCAGAAGTGAAGCAGTTTGTACGAATATAAATATTCAGTGCCTGTGGGTGAGCCGCAAACTGCGCCAGTCGGCACGTTAAAATATTTCCTGAAATTTGCTGGGAGGGGTGGACGCTCGAGGGCTGCAGGGTTTGCCTCGTTGGCAGTAAAACAGCGTGCCTGAGGAGTCAAACCTCTTCTGCCACGGTGACACCTCTGCGTCCGGCCACATCCCTGCAGACTGAGGAGGTGTCTCTGCCCTCGGGCACTGCTCTGACTTTGGCCCTTGGAGCACCTGCGGGCTGGGAAGGGGCCTTGGGGACCTTGTTGCTGGTCCCAGCTCTCTGCACGGTGCGGTGTTTCCATGCCTGAAGAATTTAAAGGTGGATTTGCAAGTGTTCATCCAGCCTCATCTCAACCGCCGGCTCCGTGCACTGGGCAAGCACGCTTCGCTCTGAGCAAACACCCCCACTGCTGCTTCGTCCTTGTCCTGCGAGCTGCTTGCTGGAAGACTTCTAATTAGAGCCAGATTATTGGTCTTGGCCCTTCTTGTTAGTGTTTTGGTTTGGGGTTTTCTTTTTTTCAGTCCTTTTAAAATGTCTGGATAGATGATACCGAGGTTAATTCGTTTGTGATAGAGGAGACGTTTTCACACGGTGGCTAAATGTTGTTGGAAAAGAGCAGAATTAATAGCTGCTCACTTAATCCTGATTAAACTGGCAGCTGGGAGATATTGATCAGTGTGTTCACAGCAAACTATCCCTCTCTAATGCACAGAGTAAACAAGTGTAAGACTGCGGTTACCTTAACCCTTCCCACGTCGGTAGGCTCACACGCTGGGCAGGCACCTGAACCGGAGCATCACTTTTCCTGCTCCCCAGCAGAACAGCTTTGCACGGGGTTAGCTCCCTGGGCAGGAGCAGGAGAGGGCTTTACCCCAGACTCTGCTGGGATTGTGGAGCAGTCATCCAGGTCTGGGTGTCCCTTGGCAGAGCACGGGGAGCCCTGTCAGGTGGGGACCCTCGGGGGCGCCCACTCCCGGCCACCGCTGCAGCCATCACATAGGACACTTGAAGCAGATCAGAGTGTTTCATATAATCCGAAAAAGCTGCCCTGAGAGAGTACCCAGGGGGTTAGCAGCAACTGATTTTAGGGTTTTAAAGCAAAAACAGGGCTCGGCCAGAGCAGGCACCAGCTTGGACCTGGTCCCAGCTTTGCTGATGTTTCCCAATCCTGCTACTTCCATCGCGCTCGGTCATTTTCCCACCCATCCTTTTTATTTCTGGCGCGTGTTTTCTGGGGACAAACGGCAGGATAAAACCCCCGCAGCTCCCAGCCCACCTGTTTGATCCTACTCTCACCCTCAAAGTCATCAACCAGGAAGCAATTTCGAGGCTGCCGAGAGAGGGAAGGAGGCTCAACGGCCTCAGCTTTCCTGCTCAGGTGCTTTATTATTCTTGCCAAACACATGTTCCACATTAGAGGCCGTGCATTCTTAATGCAGCCACTGCCAGGGTGTCTCCAAACAAAATAAATTGCTCCTTCAATATTCAGAAGGTCACTGCATTTTTGGATCTCTGGCTGCTGCACCATGGTCAGGTTTCTTTCTTTCCTCCAGTGGCCAAGTTAACACAGAACGGGTCTGGAAATACCTGGAACTGTCTTCAGCCTCCCAGGGGGCAAGTGGTACCTCTGGAGTGGATGGGCAGTAACGCGACAAGGCAAAGGAGCAGCTTTCTGGAGGGCACCCAGAAATGTGCTTTCCCCAAGGACATCAGTAGTGCAGGGGCTTAGTTCTGTCCTTGGCAAAAATGTCATTTAAAAGAGCACAACTCCTGCTGTTGGAGGCAGGTCCTGCACAGGATTCATTTTTTGTGGTAGATCTCGGTGCTGATTCACCACTCAGTACTTCTGGAAAAGATCAGTGGTTTTTTCTTGAATGTCAGAAGACAAACTATTTTTCCACGGGGCGAGCGGGAGGCTCGGAGTGGAAATGACCTCCCCGATACCTCGGGCAGCACCGCTGCCAAAACTGGCAGCTGGGTCTCCCCACTCCCTCCCGTCCTCACCCTTGCTCTGCTTCTCCACCCTGGTGCTCTGCTCACCTCCCACTTGACGGGATGAGGGTTCCTCACTCTCCCAGGTATCCAAAGAAAGATATTTTTCCAGATGTTCCTCCTCATGGCACGTGACAGTCTTGCAGGAATGTCCATTGTATGCTATAAAGATAGGCACTATTATAATCACTGTCCTTGGGCAAACAGGCTCAGGCTTCCTGTTTTCCCCATCGCCCTTATTCCACCAAATGTTCCCCTGTAGGTACATCCACACAATAGCTGACTTACAGCCTACACTCGTCTCCTCTGTGCTCTGGTCTGGATGATTGATTGCTGTTGGACGGCATCTCTACAGGATGCTGATCGTCCTTTACAAAGTGTGCTGTCGCTGACCACCGGGCCAGCTCGTCCTCCTTGCGTCCAAGGTTATGAGCTGTAAAGTTGTGGCAGATGAAACCTATCTGCCATAGGTGAGTGGAGGTAAGCTATTTTACAGCTGAGGAAGCAGGCGTAAACCAAAATGGAAAAAGTGGTGGAGGTCTGGCTTTATCGCAGGGTGCTGCGATTCTCTTTTCCACATGGTAGAGAGCGGTGTCGTCTCTGAGCTTGCAGTTCGACTGTGCATTACTGCATTCCCGCGGGTTGGTGGCGTCACTTGTTTCTCCTTTGGGCACATGCTTAACTCCCAGAAATCACCGTGCTGGCAAACGTTCACTTCTGCCGCTCCCCGGGGAGCTCAAGCAATACTTTAGCATATTTGCGTTTGAATTTTCTTCATTCCAGCCTGGGCCTGTATGGGTTTTCTGTGCTAGCTATTCAGTCATTGAGCCCACTCATAAGTGACCGCAGCATTTTTTTTGCTTTGCAGAATTCTTTCAAGTCCTGAGGAGTTGCCGGGTTGAATAGTGGGAGTGTTTGCGGGCATCCAGAGCGCTTTCACGCCTCATGCTCATCTTTACCTCTGAGCAGTGAACAAGAGTCTGCATTTTTTCCATAACCCCTGCCAAATCTTGGTCCATTCTTCCATCCTCCGTACACTGCCTTATTGGCCTGAGCAGATATCTCTTACTTCTTAGTCTGTCTTAGGAGAACCACAGGTTAGCAAAACACCCTCAATTAACCTTATTGAGTTATGCCTAAGAGCAAAACAGACCTACTGAGCCGCCCTTGTGTCGGCGGCTGTTCCCATCTGTGAGACGAGAGAAGACACAGGTGGTGTTTGCTCCTCAGAAGTTGGGTTTTGCTGTGCCCCTTTGTAAGTCTGCCACAGATGCTGCTGGAAGAGGCGGAGGATCTCCCCATCCCTTTTCTATCCTTTGATTTGCAAGAGCCTTGCAGTTAGTCATTGTGTCTCCTTCTCACTCAGTTAAAACCTGAAGGAGGTGAAGCTTCCACATCCCTGGAAGTGTTCAAGGCCAGGCTGGACGGAGCTTTGAGCAACCAGGTCTAGCAGAAGGTGTCCCTGCCCATGGCAGGAGGGTTGGAACTAGCTGATCTTTAAGGTCCCTTCCAACCTAAACCATTCTATGATTCTGTGATAAGCTGCAGGCAGAAAACACTAGGGGCAAAATTGTTTTCCTGCTCAGAAGCAAGAAGTGTGGAAATCTGGGGTCACTCCACAACAGCTGGTCTCCCCTGACTGATAGGACAAGAGGCCCTTGTCTTGGGGTTACCTTGCCCCAAACAGCTTCTCTGTGCGAAACCTGGTCCTCTTCCTCTCCTCCATGCTCTGGGAGAGAAACAGGGATGGGAGGGAGGAGGGTGAACATGACTGGGGTGTGTAGCAGCTCTGCAGAGTCAGGACAAAAGATCAGGAGTTGTCTTCATCAGGGATCATTTACTCTTGTTCTCTACCCACACTGAGAGTGGAGAGAGGTTTGACCATGAAAGACCGTTTGAGTCATGGCGATGGAGCAGCCTCATCCCCTGTATTGCATGCCTCTCAAAGTGGACAGTGTATTTACAAGTGCAAGCAAGACGTTCATCATCGTGTCCTGGAGTATCATCATAGTCATTGTCCATGCTGTAGGCACATGGGCAATTCGGGCATCACAGGCATTGAACTGATGCAACGTTTTCCTACATATTGGGCTCAGATCTGCTTCCCTCTAGTTGCTTGTGTTTGATTACATTTGTTTTCTGCATGTGGTATGTGGTTTGGACAAATAAATAAATACATGGGTCAGTGGCATATAGGTGATTATTTTAATATAACGCTCCCTCCTTTGGAGCAACAAACTTCATTGTGAAACACTGGCCCAGGTTGCCCAGGGGGTGGTAGATACCCCATCCCTGGAAATGTTCAAGGTCGGGCTGGACGGGGCTCTGAGCAACCTGATCTAGGTGAAGACGTCCCTGCTCATTGCAGGAGGGTTGGACTAGATGGCCTTGAAAGGTCCCTTCCAACCCAGACTACTCTATGATTCTATGATTGTTGAGTTAGAAATCCACACGTCCTTGAGGGTAGATCCTGATTCCAGCTTACGTTTGGAAAATTCTGGTGGAGTCACAGTGTGGATTCCTTCACACTGTAAATGACAGGGGAAGGTGGTGGGTGGATTGTCCATTGGGCAGTATAGTGGTTCTGAAGGAAAATAAAGAGGCTCCTATGGTTCCTGAAGTCAGTGTGTTATTTCTGTTTGTTTTACTCTGCAGCGTAACTGGCATCGCTGATCTCTCCTCTGCCTTGGGCAGCACGTGTTTCATGGCCGTTAAGAGAAAGCAGCTCAGGCTTTCATGTTCCATAGTGTGTTTGCATCTCCTCCTCCTTCGTCTCGCAGCCTTGGTATCACTGATATTATGACAGAACGTGTTCAGCGCACAGAACTATTAAAACTGTAGCTCAGATGGTGCTGATGGGAGGATGACATCTCCTGAATAATTTATTTTAACTGAGAAGATTTGTAATGCTTAAGTGTTAGCAGAACTCTTCATTTTAACTCTTTACGAGGCGGCTGCTTGTTGTGATTCACTTGTTTGGGGAAGAAGAGGCTTGGCCTGTTCCAGCATGGGTTGGACATCTCTTGTCAGCCAAAGCCACCACTTCCCTTAGGGACTCTCAAACTGTTGGTCGTGGTCCTCTGGAGGCTGGAGAAGGGGGATCTCCAGAAGGACTCCAAAGGGAAACTGGAGGTGTTGGAAGAAGCAGTCACTAACAGTTTGATTGCCCCTGCTTAGGAACAGCGAGCTTTTTCCAGGGTGGAGAATTGAAATAGACTGTAATTACTGGCTGCAAAATATTTACAATAAGCAAGGAAGGGGTGGCTACCTTTGATTCCTGGCAGAAGCTCAGTTCCTTGGGGGCAATGACTATAAGTACTGGCTCTCAGGAACAGCTGCTCCTATCCCCCTGTCTGGGGGAAACTAATCGATTTGTTGCTGGTCCAGGGGTTTGCACAGGAGTAGGTGAACCCGAAGGAAGGAGAGCGGTTTGTGTGATCGTAATCCTAACGCTTCAGATATCTCTAAAGCATGTTGGAGCCTTGAGAGGACATGCAAATAACGTCTAGGTGGGAAAAAGGGACTTGAAGTATGCTTAGGTGATACTCAGAGCTTGCTTTTGTCAGTGCATTCCTTTTCATTCCCAGGTCTCCGGTGGTTGAAGGCTGGGTATTTTTGCTCTGCTTTATACATGTTGAAATTACAGTATAGATTAGTTAATTTGTGCCAGGTCACAAAGATGCCATTAAACATGGGTGCCAAACGCAAGACTTTGGGTTTTGATTCCAGTGCCTATCACGAGGCTGCCACAGCTGCTACACAGAGCCGTGCGGTTACTGCGTGGGATGTGGCTTTGCAGACCCAAGACTTGCTGCACTGGAAGGAAAGCAGGGCCATTACTTTCTTGTATATATTTAGTAGATACTTTGTGCAGGGGACATCCTTGCACACAAGCAAACCACCCAAATTTCCAAATTTATGCTGGCAGAAGTCCAATCATGAGGCAGAGATCAGCTCTAGGGGTTTTTTTATCAGTTATATTCTTGGTGTCGGTGTTAGAAAGGCTGAGATCATTTCTGTGATGATTATCTCGGAGGTCTTTTCCTCCCTTTTGTTCATATACAAGACATTCAAATAGAGAGACAAATCCTGCTCTCAGCTGTGTGGGACCAGTTCCTGCTGAAGTCAGAGGAAGCTGCTCACGGGTGGTAGAGACCAGAATTTGGCCCATACTCCACGGACAAATTTATCACTGAAATAGCTGTGCCCGCACTGCGTGTCCCACAGATGGCTGCTCCAGCCCAAAAGGGCTCAGTGCTGATTCGCAAACAACTTCTCCCTCCTGCTCTCTCACTCTGCTTCTTCTCATTGCTAGTCTTGGTGCTTATAGGGTTATTTCATTGCCTTTCAGTCATTCCTCCAGGTTCCTACCAAAACTCAGTTTAACCGTTTAGATAAGACACCGTCTGTGCCCACAGAACACAAAATCTGTACTGGGGAGAGGGAACGGAAAGACAGAAATCCTGCGATTTCTGGTTTGCAGATGAGGCTCTGCGACGTAGAAGGTGAAGCCCTGATGCTCTTGAAGTTGATGCCAAAACCCCTTTATGACTCCCAGCTGGCCAGGGCATCGTCCCAAGCAGTTTGTGGCTGATCGTTCTCCGGCCCCTACTTTGGGCTTGGCCGCAGATTCATCCATCACTGAATCATGTCTCCACTTTATCTTGAAGGGACTGGAAACACCTCGCTCTTCCATATCTGGCTTTTTCATACTGAAGTTTCAAAGTGCTTACACAAAGGAGCTAAGTGTTGTTATTCTCACGTTTCAGCTGGGGAAACCAGTCCACAGAAAGGCGACGTGATGTACCTGAGGTCTCACGGCAGGCCGGTGTCAGAGGCAGGAGTCAGCTCACCATGTCCTCTGTTCCCTCCCAGCCTCTCTTATAAACCCAAATAGCAATAAAATGAAACACTGGTTCCTACCAGGAAAAAATGAGTTTTGGAGCTGCATCAACTCAGGATCAACCTTGGAGTCAGTGTGGCTCGGTAGAAACCCTGGAGTTAATGACCTCTGCAAAACTGATACATTTTTGCATAACTAAATTCCAGGAAATAATTAAATCCCTCTTAATTATCAAGACAGGAACTAGTAGGAGAGAAGAGCCAGAGTCATTAGGTCAGATTCTTCTTAATCTATCACCAGGCCTAGCAAAAATTTGTCTTATGAATAAATATACCCTATAAACTAGTCCAATAAATTTTTCATATTGAAATAAGTTGTCTTCCTGCTTTATGTATTATTTTAAAAGGAAGATAATTGAATATTAATTTTCTTCACCTACAGAGAAACAGACATTCAAAAGGAGTAACATAAATGGTGATGCATATATGTGTCGTGTGTATCCGTGTTGTGGGGATG
Source organism: Burhinus bistriatus (assembly GCA_013397275.1). Classification (NCBI taxonomy): domain Eukaryota; kingdom Metazoa; phylum Chordata; class Aves; order Charadriiformes; family Burhinidae; genus Burhinus; species Burhinus bistriatus. Next base: position 29,299 of record VYXH01011595.1, on the reverse strand, counting down.
GTGCTGACATCTGTGTGGGGCATGTTAGACCGAGACTGACTTTTCAATAGCTGTTGGAGTGGAGACCGATACCGCTCTTCAACCTGGGGAAGATTCTCCTCAATTCCAGTTTCTTTGTGTATTAGCAATTACTTTCAAATGTTTAAAACTCCGTTGCCAAAATCTGTGTTGCCTCCCAAGGAAATGCTCATAATTTCTTTGGGTTTAGATTCCAAGTATGTGGCTAAACTAAGCTTGATGGTTTGGTTTTAGGCAGATTGCGAGTCCGTGCACAAAGTTAGTGCCTGGAAGATGCACGCAGCTGTGACCGTGCTGGGACTGTGTCTGTGAAAATGTGAAAATATTAGTCTTAAAAGAGATTAATCTTTTCCACATTTCCTGCTGTGGTTGGAGGTGATTTCCACATTGTTTTGTTCTCAGCTGTCTCAGTGCTTTGAGTCCGGCCTGACAGTCTCTCCTTGCAGTGAGTTTACAGCCTCATGTATTATGTACACACGAAAAATGGTTGGCTGAGTGAGAGGTTTCTGACTTTCAACTAGAAAAGAAATATATAAAGTCCCTAGAAAGTGGCTTTTATGAAGAAAGGCTCACATATACCATAAAAGCAACCAGAAGGGTCTCTGAATGAGACATAAAGGGACTTGCTATGAGAAGAAGTAAACCGAAACTGGGTCTTCCTCTTTGATTTTAAGACTTCATGTTTTAATACCCATGAAACACAAGAGCCCTTATGCACCTCGCCGGCTCTGCAAGCTTCCCGCTACCTTTTTTACAACACGGTGTGCAGTCTTGGAGTCACATAAAGTTGTCGGACACCCGAGGATGCTTCTTGCAGCCCTGTCCCTGCAGCAGCGCTGAAACGTGGCTTAGGCTGGCAAGTGAAGGAGCATATTGCATCGCTTCAAAACCGTAAGGAGAGGGTTATAAAATTATCATGCCTGTAAATTCCAGATGTGAACCATATGATTGCAAAGCCATTCCCTCTGTCCTTGTGCAAATCGACTCTCTCCTAAGCCTCCTCAACATCTGTCTACCCTGAAAGTTCAATTTTCCCTGTGCTCAATCACATGCACAGTGTACACCTCGTGCTGGGACTAAAAGGTCTTCTGAAAAAAACGTAATGCAACTGATGAAGTATTTGCTTAGGATTAGGTGCCGTGGTTAATATAAGCATTAAAGAGTGTCTCTGGCCACTGTTCGGTGTTGGCAATGGCCTCATAGTTCCTCTCTTCTGAAGACGGATGTTCATCTGGCTTGAGTGGCTTTTGTCCTATTCCCTGGGCACAAAAGAAAAAGGAATACTGGGCTTTTAAAGATGGAAAGTTAAGCAGCAGTGCTAAATATATCAGTGTTTCTTGGACCTGAACTTAACCAGGATACGCTGTTCCAGCAAGACTGCCAGCACAAATGCAAAAGAGGCGAGTCTGCTTGTAAGCACTTGGGTTGGGGTTTCGTTTTGCAGTCGGGAGGTATATCCACGTGTCGGGGCAGCAGCTTGGGGCCAGCCGGAGCGCAGGGCTGTGCCTGCGGAACCTGCCTCTCCGCTGCTGGGCTGAGCCCCTGCGAGGCATTTGGACGTGCATCCTCTTCCCGAGAACGATCAGGTTACGCGCCTTGAGCTTTGCCATAGTAGCAGAGGAAGGGAGAGTACAAAGGTTATGGAAAACAAAACATTAATTTTCTTGACCAGCTGTGTTACAAGCAAAGCGCAGCTTATTTATACCCACGGCATACCATTCATAAATCAGACCTGCTCTCCAGCAATGCGTTTAATGAGAACTATTAAATGATTTCATGATGTACTCATCGTTACCATCTGATAAAAAACAGCGCTCCCTCCAAGGACCGGGACTTTTCAATTGCAGCTTTTTATGCTCGGGGAAGGAGGTGCGGGGGGAAACAAAGCCCTCGGCAGCGTCAGACGTGTTCTGCAAACATCTCTGCGGGCACATTGTGTCGGGAGGATTGATCGCTCGCTCAGACCGAGCTCGGAGTCTTGCGGCTTTTAATTAGGGAGATGGGCCGGTGACGCGAATAGCCCTTTGGTTTTATGTAATACCTTTCATGGAGAAAAGACCCGATTCTGATCTCACCTCCGTCTGCCAGCGTGAATCACGGCATCACCGACCGAGGTGGCTGTTGCTGGATCCCAGCCCACAGCGCACGACGAAACCGAGGAGCTCCAAGGCATCCACGCACGGGCCCTACGTGTCTCCCGTGCTTGCAAAACCAGGATGCATTTGCTATGTGTGGAAGCGAGTTCAAGCCAAAGGGATGGATTCTGCAGAGCGTGGCATCCTGGACCGTTGGGGCTGCACGAGTGACCCCGAGGGCTTGTCCCCATGGGAGGGCACACACGTGGCGAGGGAGGCACAGATCCATCTACAACCCTCTGGACCCCCGCCAGATTTCCAAGCCCTTTGTCAAGGGCATACCCGAGCATTAAAATCATGAGGACGGCTAATTTATGTGAGGTTTTCTATGAATCAATGGGGAGGGCATTGCTGCCCAGAGGCTTGCCCCTCTCGACGTGTTTAATTGCTAATCAGAAGCTGGATTCCGCCGCTCCCATTCTCTGACATTTTCTGCCAATAAAAGTGGAGAGGCTCACGCCTTATAACAAAGATGTTTATCTTGCCCGAGTTTGTGGGAAGCTCTAGGAGGCTGTCCTTTCTTACTGCATAGCTTTAATGGGTTAAACAGTTGCTATTACTTAGTTTCCAGCCAGATTTTCTGAATGGGGGCTGGGAGGAGGATGCCTTAATTAATCCTTTGGGAAAGTGGTTGGGATTCTGGCTTGTTGTTTTGGGTTTATATCTAAATAGTATCTCCCAGATTCAGGATAGTGAAACTCGGGTCCAAATGTTGCCTTGTATTTCTGCATCTCTCTGACGAGTAATTTTTCTTTCTTCTTCAGCGACCTGCCCCGTTATCCCAAGTGAAGTTGCTGTTGCCAGCTAGCGTGCCAGGGCATCAGCAGTCTACAAATATCTGTGGGCCAGCTTAAATAGTGTTTTATTCCTCCTGTGCAGTAATGCATGGTAATTGCTACTGGCTAGATAGTATAAATGTCTCAACAGGCTATAATTAACCAAAAAGAGAAGGTCTCTGTACGTGTATTGGCTGCTTTTGGCAGGGGCTATTGAATTTAGCTTAGGAAGGTACTAAACGTTCATTTTTCTACCTGTTTTTTAATCGTGCTGACAGTCTAGATACAACAGCCGTATGGAGGACAGCCTTCAGGAAGGCGAGATGGTCCCTGCGTAGCGCGGTCCCCACAGGCTGTGGGTGCAGGTGGGCTGCTGAGGGGCTGGGGCTTGCTACTCCGTGATCCGGCAGCCCCGCAGCACTCAGCCCTCCTGCTGCCCCGCTCTGGGGGGACCCTGGCAGCGGTGCTGCTGGAGGTTGGGCTGGGGGCTGGATCACCGCTGGTTCCAGCTCACAGGTGGGCTTGCGTTTTACAGCCTCCTTGGAGCTTATCACGTGGGTGGGTTTCCCTTGTGTTGTCATCTGGAAGCCTCCAGGCTTGGAGAGCAAATGAGCTGGGTTGCTCCAGCTACACGGCAATGGAGGGATCACTCTATTGATTCTTCCCCCCCCCCCCACCAGTTTACTCTGCATAAATGTTATAGAATCATATAGTAGTTTGGGTTCAAAGGGACCTTTAAAGGTCATCTAGTCCAACCCCCTTGCCATAGGCAGGGACATCTTCAACTAGACTGGGTTTTTCAGAGCCCCATCTGACCTGACCTTGAACACCTCCAGGGATAGGGCATCTCCCACCTCTCTGGGCAACCTGGGCCAGTGTTTCACCACCCTCAGCATAAAACATTTTTTCCTTATATCTAGTCTAAATTTAGCCTCTTTTAGTTTAAAACCATTGCCCTTTGTCCTGTCGCAGCAGGTCCTGCTAAAAAGTCTGTCCCCATCTTTCCTGGAGCCCCTTTAGGTACTGGAAGGGGCTTTAAGGTCTCCCCGGAGCCTTCTCTTCTCCAGGCTGAACAACCCCAACTCTCTCAGCCTGTCTTCATAGGAGAGGTGCTCCAGCCCTCCTTTGGACCCGCTCCAACAGGTCCATGTCTTTCCTGTGCTCAGGTGTTAATTAAATATTTTTTCAGGCCCTTTTTCATATTATCTGGTTTCTTGGAATTTCCAGAGCTTCAGTATTCTCTGAGCGCTATTTGCTGGGTTCACTGCGAAAGCACAAAAAGGCTTTGTCTGGAGTCAGTATGCTGACATGTGAAAGACTGCCGTAGGATACAAGCTACCATTAGGCACAGAGACTTAACCAGTTAAAATCAGATTACAATGGTGTAGGCACAGTTAGTTTCAGAAGCTGTAAGTGGTCACAGGCTGGATGGAAAGTTTTTCTGAAGTGCTTAGTCCTAGGCAGAAGATAAAAGTCTTGCAGCAAACCTGTCTGGAGCATCACTAACACATCACAGTTTTACTGCCAAAGGGTGGAGAAGTGACTTCCAGAATAAGGAAATACTATGAAGTCCCTGGAGCCAGGACTCAGGCAGATGCCATTCAAAGTCGGAGTTTGCAGCTGGCCTCTAGGAATTATCTGTAGTTATGTTTTGTAATTTTAATTTTGCAGAATGTCCCACACTGTGTATAACTAGACTTAAGACCAGTGGCACAACAGTAGCAGCTGCTCTCCCAAGCCACACGCCTGGTTTTTTCCTTTATGTTTTTGTTTGTTTGTTTGTTTGCTTGCTTGTTTGTTGTGTAAGATTTTAAGGCTGGTTTATGCCTACCTGGTTGCCATCCATCCCAATTTTTCTCTTGTAAATAACTTCTCTTCACCTTGAGGGTGTTATTTCCCGTGGGTCCCATCAGGTGGGAAACAGCCTGCCCTGGTGTCTTTGCCCACGGTGCCTCGGGAGCTTGGCTGATCTTACTTAATATTAATGAATAATCAAGTATAGGTAACTACCAACCAAGTCGTATCAGAGTCCATATCAAAAGCACGATTATCTAGAAATCCAGGGCTCTGAGTACAGGCATGTGGCAAATACACACCCATGGGGCACCCAGGATCGGCAACCCAGTACTGCCCGAGGGAGAAGAATCAAGTGAATATTGTTTCCGTGCTGAGAACAGCGTAGTTGTGGAAGCCTGAAGCCCACATCAGCCTAGAGCTGGGTTTAGTGATGTTAAATTGGGCAAAAAGTAGAAGTATAAAAAAGGGAGTTTGGTAGCAAAAGAATGAAGGCAGGTGCAGAGCACAGGAAAAAATTCCTATACCGGAATAACCGAGAGACCTCCTAAATGTTGGAGAAAACTCAGCTTATCCTCCTGGTGACTTCAGAGGGCTGTTTTAAGATATAGATGTTTTTGTTTTTACCTCAGTGTTGTAGATCTCCGTAAGGGAAGGTTGGAAAACGACTTCTTGAAGCGTAACCAAAGTGAAGGCTCATGTGGGCAGCAGCTGCCAGACCTGTGGGTTTTAGGATTTGCACAGCCTGCGGGTTTTAGCCTCCTCTTTGGAAGCTGAGTCAATATTTTGTTAGGTTTTGCAGCAGAAGGATGCCTAGGTAGGGGTTTTTCAGCGCTTTTTCTTCGCACTGAGATTCTTCAGCCTGGGTTGGAGTTAGCACTCTTCCTTGGGATTTGCCTGCTCTTGTGACCCGTAAGAGGATTTCACACATGACACTACAGAGAAACGAAGCTGGCCGGTGGACTTTGTTACGAGGCTGGGCTTGGACTTCTAGGGGACTTGGAGGAAAGCATGCTCCCCCACCCATGCCTCCCCGCAGGCACCAGGTTGTAGCTGTTCTGGGTGCACGTGTGCATCTTCTCAGGCACTTCTTTTAAGCGATATTATAAAATGCGAGAGGATGTAGAATGAGAGGCAGGTGGGACTTGAAGGTTGGAGGAAAGCCCTTGCGTTTGGGAGTGAAAAATTTTCATGCGTGTATTTGGATGTGGATATTGTTCAGCTGCAAACAAAGAGGGTTAATGGAGACATCCTGTCCCACTGTTGTATTAGGTCACTACAGGACATCTTCAGCCCATACTGGCTAATTATAAAATTCAGATATATGCAGTCATAAAACCTGCAGAGTGTTGCATGTGTAGTCAGCTACTTGAACAGCTTATACCAAACACGTGCGATATTCTTAAACGGTCATTGCTTTCTCAAGACACGCCAATTTGTATGGACTTTGGACAACTCCAGGCTGCCCAGCTGTTTCCATCCAGCATGAATGTATGAAATGGGAGTGAGGTGCATGAACAGATCTGGAGGAAGGTTTTCCATTAGCTGCAGGTAGTAATTTATGGTGGGAAAGCAACAGGCAATTAAACTCCTTACGTTGCTGCGCATTAATGTATAGTGCTGTAAGTTAGAACATTTCCTTTAATGTTTTACTTAATGAAGATGAAGTCTCTCTCTTCATGATCTAGTAAAGTCCTTTCCACACAAGGGCTTGACTGGTTTGTTTCAAGAATTTCTTTTTTAAACTTACATACCCACAAAGCACGCAAACACCAAGCCTGCATTTCAAGCTACCGCTTCATCATAGACTGGGAAAAACCAGCAGAAAGGACTGATTAGCCCTCCACAGATTTCTCTGTGCTGTCTTGAATGCAATTTGAAAGGGATTGGGTTTGTTGGGTTGTTTCTAAATTAATAGGCAAGTATCTCCCCCCTAAGATGCCTTGTAAGAATTTAGCAGTATGTGCAGAGAATACAGTCTTCTTGGCTGTTCCACCTCCAGTACAAAGTGATCCTTTGAAGTATTTAAAGTAGCAGATTTTCTCAAAGGTATCAAGCGTGCTATGTAAATAAACTTCATTTCGAGCCAGGTTGGGTTACAGAAGCAGCTGGTCCACAGCTAAAACCAGTATTATGGACCTTTCATTCTCTAAAGGATTACTCTTCACTTGAAGCTGACGCAAAGGGAGGAAACTGGTCTCAAGAGAAATGCTCAGATAAAAGTAAATACTACAGATACCAAGAAGGTAAAGCAGTCTCCATGCCACTGTTCTTGTTTATTTGGGTTTTCTCCTCCTCTGTTTTAAGTCTGGTTTTTGTTGATTTAATATTTAGGAAATGTACCAAGTTCAGTATGATCCTAAGAAACACTAAGGGCTGTTCCCGAGCAGGCAGAGAGTGGAAACTGAGCTGCTGCAACAGCCTTACTAGTGCTCTGAGGCCATTTACAGAGCTCTCCCATGACTTGCAGACTTTCAGTTTTCCCTTGGGTGAGGTCAAACACCTGTGATGGAAAGATCTTGCATCATGCATTGCTCTGGAGGTGGCGGTGTCATTCCCCCTGGCCACCCTCTCCTTCACAGCTCTTCCGGGCACCTTGCACAGCGTGATCGTTGGCTTCTAGGTCTTGGAGTCTGAAGAACTAACTCAAAAACCATCTTAGCCTTACGAAGATGAATGTGGCGGGGTCTGAAAACAAAGTGGTGGCTGTGGTGGTGCCTGGTGACATCGCTCTGAGTGTGCTAGGTGCGGTATGAAAATAGTAACGTCGGACTCCTAATGATTTTGTGGTTTCAGGCTGTGGTTTGCACGTGTGAATAACAGCCAGCAATAAACTGCCATGCGAAGCATCTAGTCAGTCCCACTATTTGAAGGTGGCCACAGTATTTATTAGCCATTATATTTATGAAAGTGGCAGCTGGGGACCAATGGAGAAGACAGTGCCGGAGGCTGTGGAAGTTCAGTGCAGGATGCAGACCAAATGCTTTACTGCTCAAACTCGAGTATTGATCAGTCAGTTGTTTCAAAGCTGGGATTATTTATTTGACAATGTTGAGCAAAATCCCCGCTGACTTGACTGGGACTAAGTATTTAACAAAACTCTTGGAAGACACCAGCGGGGCCAGGGGTTGGCGCTGAGTCTGCACTAGGCATGTGCTGTAGCGCACAGCAAGTCGGGCACACCAGCAACCTTCATCTGAGGAGCTGTAACTCAAAGCTGGAAGGAAGTGGGTATAAACCTTGGACTATTCTCATGGTCCAAGCAGAGGGCTGAGCGCCAGGAGCGCTGGGGATTTAATCCTTACACTAACAATGTTAGCTTAGCATACTTTCCATAATCCATTCTTAAGCACAAACGTAGATGTGGTTTGACACCTTGAAAAATGTGCTAGCTAGCTTTCCTCAGCCCGCCGCTCCCTCCCATGTCCTGCCCGATGCAGAGACCAGGTGGAAGAGAGCCAGGAGGAGAAGGAAGACGCCGTGGCCGTCCCTGCTGGCTCCCTGCGTGGCTGCAGTAAGCACGTTTCCAGGGCAGCAGGGCTGCACGTTTCCTGCTACGCTTCCGAAGAGCTTGAGATACTTGGACGAAGCACGGTCCATAAGTGCAGCATGTCATCATTCTTTGAACAGCTTCCCATCTTTGTGAACGTAATCAACAGAGGACATCCTGCAGCTCTCTGGAGGGAGGTAGCCTAGCCTAAGACCACTATTGCCAATTAATAAAGAAAAGGGATCCAATTTGGGCTTCCTATTGCTGGTCTGTACAGGATTGTATTGTTTTCTGTTGGGTTTAGGAGTTCGCTCGCCAGTGGCCCCATACAGTAGCCCAGAGGCTGCAGGCACACGGCACAAAGCTTACCTCAGCTGCCAGGCAGACCTGGTTTTCTCATCGCTGAAACAAAGCAAAAAGCAAAGCTGCTGATCAGCTCCATCACTTTGGGCAGCTGATGCAGGCTCTGAAAAATAAATAGCTCTGTGGGCTGCCACCTTTGGGGAGTGGTATGCCAGAGGACCAGCAGGAGCTGCTGCCTGGGTGATGTGCACAGAGCCCGTTTGCCTTCCTCGTGCAATCCCCGCTTTCCTAACAGCCGCTGGCAGAGTTCACAATAATCCATGGAAATGTGTTATTGAAAAGAAGAAAATGTTGTTGCAGTAGAAGTTCAGCGTCACCAAGTGAAGGCTGCATTGCTGTAGGTGCCGTGCAGATAGAAGAGGATGCTCCCTTGTCCAAAATCTCATTGCCTTTAATGCAAACGGTGCTGTATGGAAACATCTGTAGGTGCGTAGGTATTGGTAAAAATATTCCCTAGGCAAATGAAGTCTCATTTCCTTGGCGCTGTGGTCATGGAAGCGAAGGTAGGCAGATATTCACAGCATGCAAACTTGCAAAGAGATGATGAAGATCTCATTCAGAGAGTGGCTTAAGCAAATAAGCCATAATTTGAAATAACTGTAGCAAAGTTTCTGCTTTAGAAGTTTCTGAGGAGCACACCTGAGTTATGTGGGTGGGCTCTGTGTGCCCAGGTGGCTCTGAACCCTTTCAGAAGGCATAAATAATGCACTGACTCAAAGCTGAGGCTGAACTCTTGCCAGTTAGTCCAAATATATATTCCCTTTTGTTCTATCAGTGGATAGCATGAGATTGTTTAGAAACAGGTGAGTTCCTGACATCCTTGAGCACAGTGAGGTTGGATGTAATATTCCTATCTGGTCTGGCAGGAGCAGAAGTCAGACGGAGACCCCATGGAGAGGTCCTGCTGTGCCAGGATTGCTGCGTGACCGTGTCATTGCCTTGTCCAGGCTGAGCAACTTTGCAGCCAAAGATGTAGAGCGTGCCTTAATTTTCCAACGTAGGTGCTTTTTTAACTTCTCATATGAGAAAGGTTTTGGAGCAGGGAGGGACTGGTTTCCAGCACGTGCGTGAATTGGCTGTTCCTGCCCTTTGGAAGGCTCCATGCGTGTCTGTCTGCTTGGGTTTCCTGGGAGTGGCACAGATAGTCTCATAGTTTCACTCTCATTTAAAATTAAGACTGATTTAGTGAGCACCATCTGAAGACAAATATTATTCTCCGTAGGGTAGCTCAAATTCTTGTTTGGTGAGAAACAAGCTTTTAATGCTGTATATTTGAGTGTCTTGTTTAGAGGGTTACATTATCAGTGCAACTTTGGCCTGATACTTTTAAAATTAAACTTCAAACAGCATTCAAAATCTGAAATTAAGACTTTTTTTTTTTTTTATAATCTGCAAAGCTTCTTTCTTGCTAGTATCTGGATCTATCAGAGTTCTGCAACTTAAATCTCCATGCGATGCTTTGCAAATGCAGAAGACAGCATTCATTTTACAGGTTTCATTTGGATTTTCTAAGCAACATATTAAAGGAAAGCAATGAAATACTCTCTTAGGTTAAGGTCCTTAAAAGCACCTAACAGGGTAAGATGCCTGAGTGCCACTGAGCTTCAAATTCAGCCCTTGAAATTAATCTTTACCACTCTTGTGCAGTATTAAGTCCCATTAATAGCTAATGCATTGACGGCATTTAAGGTGCACATCTGTTTGTATATATGCACAAAGAAAATATTTATGTCCAAATTCTTTCTCGGGGGCATTTAAAATTATTTTCTACTGAATTGAGTAAGGTCATTTGGCAAAGCCATGCAGGTCATCAATAATTAATCCAAGCAGGCAGAGCTGAGTCTCACAGTGCTTGTTAGAGTGGATAGTTTGGCAAAGCGAGGGCAGTTCTCAGATTTTCTCAGCAAACAGCAAATGTGCATTTAACACTTGAGGGGGAGAGGGAGACTTTCTTTTATTGAAAACAGCTGTGCTGTACTTGCATTGCAGCACTAGGTGAGTCCATATGTACGGTGCAGAGCTTCTGCTCCCCCAGTCCACCCCCATCCAACCCAGGGGCTGTCGCACTTAACACAAACACGCCTGGCATACACGGTTGGTTTCTACCATATGCTCGCAGCCTGCAGTAACGCAAGAGGTAGGATCTATCTCTGTTAACTTTATCTAAACTTTATCTAAAAGTTAGACCAGATTCTTTGCACCTAACCCCAACTGTCAAAGAACTGGTTCTGGGTTATGAGCTTGTCATCTGTTTTAAGTAGAGTCAGTAGGAAAAAATCATCTCTTCCAGAGGATATTTCCTATTCAGACTTGTTATCTAAGAAGATGGGATGGACATGGGATGAATTCCCTTCCCTTTCCGCTCATGAGAACCTCTCTGTCCCGAGGAGGAGGCTCCTGAAGAGGCTTAGATGGCCAGCCTGGGTACAGCATCTTGCTTTTAGACAGACAACGCTGGGTGAAATGGGTCTGGACCAGTGTGATGGGGGAAACCCAGGTGACCGAGGGGTGAATGTGCACCTCTGTGGAGGCTTCCCATCCCTCCTAGTGAGATTTTGGGTTCTCAAAAGTTTTTCTGTTTCTTCTAGCTGTATCAGTTGACCTAACAGAATTTTTTGCACATATATTACCAATGCTTCCTTCACAATGCGCCCTCACTGCATGAGATGGATTAAAACTGTTTCCATGAGACTAAGGATCGCAGTCAGGAATGCAGTAACACCCTTCCACCGCCATCTTCTTGGACGGGTCCGATCAAGTATCCATCATCCCAAGCACGGAGCAAGACTGACTTTTGAGCCGTGTTGGCTTAACCTTTGGATTCAAGGTTGGATGGGACCACAGCAGCTCCCAGCTCAGAGCCCACACGATGCCTTCAGTATGGGCAGAGAAGGAACCGTGCAGCCGAAGGGGCTGGTTGAGTGTCTCACCATCCTGATGGCCACCAGGTTTCATCTCTGCCTGCAACACTGGCTGTCCCTGGGCCATGTGTGTTCAGGGACAAGCAGGCTGGGAACCAGTGCAAAACCAGAACAGGTATGTGTCCTGCTCTCTCTGCTCTGCTGTAACGCTGGTATGCACCCTTTTAATGCCTGGCCCCTGCTGAACTGCTTTTGCTTTACAAGATGGGAGAGCTCTGCAGTTTTGACAAGGAAAATTGCTGCCCAGATGCCTTAACACCAGTGTTCTGCTTGTTTAAATATTTGTTCAAACCAGCTTGACTTCCAGTGCATTTTTGCATGAGGGATTTTGGAGGTGGTGGAAGGAAGTCAGCTCTAATAAAATCTCATGCTCTGGTGTAGTCACGTGAGAGTATTTAGTCAATAGTACCCTCTGTCCCGACAGCAGCACTTCATATCACATCTCCCCATCACCGTCTTGCCTTTCTTCATGCCTATTTCTTACTCGCTAAGCAAGTATGTGGATGAATCTGTGTGTGTCCTATCCACAGCCTGTACAAAGACTTTCAGGACTTTTAATCTCCAAAGGCCTTAATCTGGTGTATTCACATGTGCTGTATTTCCTGAGATAGAAAATAAATCGGGATGGGTGGAGGAAAACAGCTGCCTGCGTCATCCATTTCCTCAGCGTTGTATGTTCAGTGCGGTGTATCCTGCAGAAATGGCAGGAATTGGGATTATTCAAGGGATAACTTACAACTGGCATGAGTAAAGGTCGTGCCTGTGAAGAGAAGTATTGGAAGTATTTGTGTTGACCCTCTCCCAAGCTTTACGTGTAAAATCCACAGAAGTTCGGCACTGCCAGCCTCCAGCTTGTGATCTGTCCTGGTCACCTCTGCTCCTTTTACTTCTTTATTTTGATGAAGGCCCACTTGCTCTCCATGACCCTGCAGTTATGATCACCATTTCTGATCTCCTCCTTGCTCCCTGATACGAGGTACTGCATTGGATCTCAGTGCTGCGAGTGCCAGTTTAAAAAGACCTGGTAGAAGACCTGGTGGAAGACCTGGTAGAGGACCTGGTGGAAGATCTGGTAGAGCAAACCACAGCATGGATACCACGTACTCCCCCACACACCCATTTTAGCCCTAGCAGTGCTCTCAGCATCCTCTTCTAAGCAGTTATTTCTGGAATTGTGTATCTGAGCTCATTAGTTAGAGCATCACCATGCAGCCAACTGATTAGAAACAAACAAATTACCACAACACTCCAAATTAAATTTTCAGCACATGTAGATTTGAGAAGTACAAGTGTTCACCCCAGGAAGTGCCTTGAAATTCAGAAAAACAAAGATCTTGGGAATGTTTGCTAGCATTTGCCAAGTTTTTTTTTTTTTTTAAGGTAATTTATGCAGGAAGATAACTCTCTATCCCCTCAATCTCAGCATTTTCCTGTATATCGCCTGGAGAAGTGTTGTAGCTAAGCCGGTTTATTCTGCTCAGTTGAAACTGAAGCAGTTTAACATAAGCAGGAACGATTAAGAGGCAGGCCCACAGACTTCCTTCAGATGTTAGCAAACAATTTGGCTGTTAATTTTTACCTGTTTGTGGATGCTTGAATTTAAATGAGTCGCAATTAAACACAATTAGCTGTGTGCGCCGTTCTGGGAGGCAGGAGAAGAGCAGTGGAGGATGCTGGTGTGCTCTGACATGGGTTTGCTTTGCTGGAGCTCTTGCAGATGTGTTGGTCAGGAGGAGATGGCATGGCAAAGTCATCTCTAGAGGCCACCGACTTCTGCAGCAATGTAGAAGGCATCCTCAGCTGCATGGCTTGTGGTTAGGAGTTTCTGTTGATGGTGCTCACCTCTTCGAGCAAAAACATCTTCCCAAACGATGGCAGCAAAGCAAAGGAAGGTGCTAGCTGCTTCGTGAGGATAAACCTTCTGCCCTGGATCAGGCACAGCAGCTCTCCAAAATCTCATGTTTTAACCACAAAAGCCGCTTTCTCTATTCTGGGGGAGATCTGCACGTGACATGAGATACAGGGTCTGGGGACGGGGTTCCCTGAAGTTCTGGGACCTGCTCCAACATTGGGTGCGTTTATTGGCTTTGGTGCAGGTTTGTCTCTCATCATAACCTCAGGAAACGTGCTCTACAGCCATTCATCAGCTGCCCATCAGTGTGTTGTCAGTCACTGTGATTTATTTGGGTTTTCGGTGCCAAACTGATTAAATTGCACATTTCACAAAAAGAAGAGAGTTTCACTTGTGGCACCAAGTAAAATTATTGCATCTGTCCAAAGAAACTAGCAAAGGTTACAGTGTCTGTTTACATTCCTCATAAAGAAAATCTTGTTAAACTCTGTCTCACATATTTTACAGCCGTGGTAAGAGCCCCTGAAGAATACGCTGTCAGGAGAAATGGTTTCAAGCTTTTTTATCTAATTTTATGCAGCAGGAGTGTATGCTGTTTAGTTGGGGAGTTAGTGGGAAGTCTGCGTGGTGACACAGAGAGATCCCTTGTACAAACAGAGGGAGAGTTTGTGGGATGGGGTCTGCTGTCTCACAGAAGGGCTGTGCTGCTGGAAAGGTCAGCGATTGTGGGACACGCGGTGTTACAGATCAGGTTTGCCAAATGACTGCAGCTCTGTACGCTGGAATGTGCGATCATTTGTCTTTTTCAAATTAACTTCTGTGCCTTGCTTTGGCCCTGCGTGGTGTTTTTCCTACCCACCCCTGTTTTTAAAGAGCTAATGCAAAAGCTAATTTTAACCTGGGATACTAATCATGTGTTGATCAATCTCCATCTGCTCCTGTTCTTTGAAGTCAAGTTTCAACAGGTCTTGGGTTGAGCCAGATTCTGGGGCTGTTTCCATCCCTGTGGCTATGACTATCCATGTCGGCTACCTCTGCTCAGACTTTTATCTGCTAAATACTTTGTCCACGCAGTAATCCAGCTGTTTCCTTTTTGCTCTCCACATGGTTTGTTGAAAATGAGCACAAGCAAGGCGCTGAGAAAGTCTTTCCAACCAGTACGTGAAGTTTCCTAGGACAGCATGACGTGAGGGTTTGGGGCTCAGACACCCCCTCCTTGTTCTCAGTGGGGCGTTTGGCTCCCAGTTCGGCAGGACACCCCCGGCACCCAGTCGCATGGTTTCCTTCTGCAGCTCCAATTCCCTTTCCGGAAAAGGTCTCTGACCAGAGCTGGCTACGAGCAGCATCTGATGCCCGCCCCAACCCACAAGCTAAGCCCAGAATCGCAGCTGGTATGGGAAAGAAAAGGGTTAACTCAAAGTCTGTGTTTTTAGGGACATCCTTTTACACCATCCCTAACAATGCTCTCTTCTGCAGGTATTTGCTTCGTTCGCTTTAAAGACTTCTAGTAGTTCCTGCAAACGGCGTAGGTCCCTTCATCCCTCACGGATACTCAAGCGCATCTGGGTGAACCACTGCAGAAAATTACATAGCAGGTCAGGGCCGTTCAAGACCGTGCCTGTTAGCTGAGTCTGGGTAGGGAATTTAGCTTGTCAGAACAGACCTATCCAAGTGGAAATCTGACCCAGACAGTAAGTGAACCTTCTTATTCTTGCAGAAGCTGATTTTTCACAGCCCCTCATGATCTGGGTGTTGGTTTTATGCTTCACCGGGAGGAAGCCATCGCTTTCTGCTAGTCAGTAGCCCTGGTACCATGCTGGAGCTTCTCTTACCAAGTGACCGAGTGAAGAGTTAAAATTGCAGAGCCGGTTTTCTGCAGCACCCTGCTGCTTCCTTGATGTCTCAGACTAAAGCATTGATCTGAACTAACCAGTTTAGTATGGGCGGAGGATCTGGCTCAGAGCACATGGGGCTATAGATAGCTGCTCAGCTCCTGCAGCGCTGACAGTGATAAATAGTCCCTGGGAAAGGAGGATGTTTAGTCATCTCCTGAGGATGATTTGATGGACGTGAGTAACTACTGAGCCTCAAGACCTCTGTCGGTGTTGCATCATGCTAAAGATCCTTCATATCTTTAATGTGTTGTAATGTACGGATCATTTTGGATGGCTTTTTCTTTTGAAGAACGTACCCTGCCAACATTGCCCTGTGCACGGAGGGGCAGCACAGATCGTGTGTCCCCGAGCCCTCACAGAGCAGTAGGTACCAAGAAGGACCCCTCCGGATTTCAGAGGTTCCCTGTGCTAAGCCGCCTCTTTCCCTGACCACTTCGTATACCAGTAAGGTGGCCACCAAGAGGCAATGCAGGAAGGAAGTGCCCCATTTCAGAGAGCAGGAGGCTGGCATGGCCAGCTTGGGCAGGAAGATGTTCCTTGTGTACGTGTCCGGGCTGTGGTGCTCAGCTGCTCCGAGGAGTCCTGCTTTACTGAAGAGAGTGTTTCCCAAGGCTGTAGTTGATTTTTCACAGGCGAGTTTGTGCACTGGCCAAGACTGCTGACAGCTCAATATTCAGCTACAGAATATAATTTTCTGTCATTTTGATTTATGTACTTCTCTGCAACCAGAGTCCCATGTAAAAAAAGAATCGGAAGGAGTTAGTCTTAAAGTTAGCTCAATGCAAGTTTATTCACCAACTGACCCAGCAAATTAAAGATATTTTTAGATTATTTTTTTTATTTATTTATGGAATATGAAAAAGAAGAGTACTAAAATGTGACCTCTGCTCTCAGTTTTGGGACGTGCTGTTGTGATGTCTGCCATCATGCGAGGCAGAAAGGGTCATTGTCACTGGAAGAGAAGCCAAGCTGAAAGTGTGAGAGCAAGATCTGCTCTTGGCTGAGGTTTCCACCTGCACCTGGTGGCCCTGTCCAGGGAGGCTCTGGCACACCGAAGCAACGGCCAGGACATCGGGGCCGAGCTGCAGAGCGCTGAAGGGTATCTTAACACTCTCAGTAACTGGGGGCTTCTCCTGGGAAACAGCCCAAATCCCCTGGGGCAGAGGCTGGTGTAGAGCCACGGTCTCTGCTCCCTTCGGACGGCAGAAGAAGGGCTCATCCTCCAGCGTCTTGGGTTTGTCCGGAGGTTTTATGGCACAGCTCTCTCTCTTCTGCCTCACTTCTGGCACCCAGACTTGGGCTCCTGAATTGTTTCGCTACATTTGGAGCCCTGCTTCTTGGCATTAGTATGTTTGGGGATTATTGCTTGCAGTTTCCTTTTGACAGATGCTTAAAAGAGCAATACTGAGCTAGGGGAGGGGAAGAAGCGTCGCTTGGCTATTTGTGTGCAGTTGTGTGAGCTACAAAGCGTTCTGCGAGACAAAGGAAGAGGCCACATGAAACAGCTCTTGGGGTGGCACTGACAGGAAGAAAAGCTAGCGGAGCCCTAGGAGAAGGCAAGAGAGCAGGGAAGTGTGTTTTATTCCAGTTCTCTGCTTTCCTACAGAGGTCAGACAATTTTATTTATTGCATTTCCCCCCACTTAGCAGCGATGGGCGTACAGGTAATCTGAGACAGACAACATGGTCTCGAAAGTATAACTCCAAAATGTGCCATGGGCTGAAATGAAGTACACCTTCCAGCCCAGGGGTAGGGATGGCTGGTGTGGGGACAGCACGGTGACACGGGGCTGGTCCCCATCACGGGAGGGAAGCGGGGTCCTGACTGGAGCCGGGGCGGGCAGGGGAGGTACGGGCTGAACCGCTGGGCTCTGCTGCACCCCGTCTGCTTTAATGGGAGATGTCTGCTGTGTAACAGCTGCATAGTCCTCTCATTTTCTTCTGGATAATGCCGGTAAAGTATTAGTAAAACAATTGAAACCCTTGTGTTGTGAGCGAGGCCGTCTGTCTGCAGCATGGGTAGCAGAAGAGTATTTTAGGGTACCCAACTGTCCTGCTTTGAGCAACACAGGGCTAATATCTCTTCTGATCCTTGGGAAAACTGCACTTTTAGAAGACTCTAGTGTCTGAATTTGTGAAAATATTTACTTTACAGCCAGCTATGGTGTGTGCGTTTCAAGGTCTCAGTGTTTCCGAGCTGGCCAGGCACAGGGATGAGAAGCGAGACCCGGGCACTTGACCCAAGCTGGCCAACAGGATTATTTCATAGCATGAATGGCACATTCAGTATAAATTAGAAAGTTTGCTGTGAAGTGCGTTCGCTCTCCCTTGATGGCTGCGATCCTGAGAACTCCTTGCACCGGTGCTGGAGCCCTGAGCCCTTCCCTTCCTCCTGAAGCCGTAGCGCTCCCAGTGTCCCACATTTGCTGTCCACGGCTGGGAGTGCACAGCTTCCCACTGATAGAATGGGCTGAGTATAGTCCTCGTATATTTTATATTGGTATTGGGATCAATATTGGTTCTTTAGTGTTAATACTGTTAATTATCTAGTCTTATTCTATTAAATCTGTTTGTATTTCAACCCTTGGGTTTCCTTCTTTTTCCCCATTCGCCTTCCCGGGTGGGGAGGGGTCATCGGGTGCTAGAATAATGGTCTAAATGACAATAAATTGTTGTGGATCTCTCAAACCGTAACACCAGCTGTAACCCTGTAGGGTATCGGACTGCAAAGCAGAAGAGAAATAGTCGGGCTCAGATGAATGATAGGGATGCAGCAGCTAAAAATGAAGCCCAGGTCCACCCCAGCGGTCCCGGGGGGCAGGGGGCGGTTGGGCAACACATGGGGCTGAGCTCACAGCTCCCCGGGAGCCAAGGTGGGTTTTAACATTAACCTCGCTGGGAGCCAGGAGCTGGTGGCTGGCCAGTCTGGCTGTTGTCATCACACATTGCTTGGATGAATGAGTAAAAATACCTTATTTCTTGATTTGCTTTACTGCGCTATATATGTATACATATATTTATATATATACACACCCCCGCCCCCTCCCACAGCACACAATTGGTGTATACAGGGCATTTCCTTGATGACTGGCGTTTAGCAGCTGAGTTATAGGTGGATTTCTGTATATTCAGCACAGATACCAGTGACAAAATCCTTTTAATAGGTCAGAGAGTGCTGTGTAATTGAAAATTTCTTGTAGAAGCATTTGTTTCAAGCAGTTCTTAAAACTGGGAGTAAAATGGAAAGATTTTGTTCATTACTTTTTTTAGATCTCCACTCAAATTAAGGATTATTGACAAGAAATGAGTGTTTGACCGTGCTCCCCAAAGGTATTTCTGTATTCATAGAAGCCTCTTTGTTAAATCAGGTGGTGAGCAATAACTGACACGATGGATACACACTGGATTTTTATTTGCTTTATATTTGAAGGTTTTTCTGCATTGTATATTATAACTTGCTTTACCTTCAGCAATCTAAATTCTTCTGCAGTTGAGGAGAACCTAAAACCCATCTTAATTGTGGTTCTTACTGCACCCTAACCCTGTAACAAGATAGAACTTGGATAATAATCATGGAATAACCTTCCACCTTTTAAATGAGATGCTTTTACGACAGGCAGCACCAACGTAGAACCCATTTCACGGAGCCATCGTCCTTGTGCCAAACATGACTTTGCAGGTGACACAAGGAAAGCTGAATATCAGTGTTTTTTTATTTCTCCTAGCTGCATACTGTAACTTTGCAGCAAGTAAAATCTTGAGCAGCGTGGGCTCCCGAAAGAGGCCGTGCCTTTGCGAGGAGCTCGTGTGCTCGGACATGAAGAGCGCAGCTGAAAAATGAACAGAAAGGAAATAGCCCTGGGGTTGCTTCAGTGCTGGAACTGAAGAAATAATTTGGTACTTGTACAGACAAGTGCTCACCGAATTCTGCACATCATTAATAATAATAATAATCTCTCTGCCTCCCATGCATCCGATGGGAAATGCATCTTCCTGCTGAGAAAATGACCCATGCTAAATAAAGGTTTGCCCTTTACAGGGAGCGAGAGAGTTGGGAGGTGGACATCAGGGCTTTCATCTTTCCCAAAGGAAAGCCATTAAGCGTATGAAATACATATGTTTTCTCTTCAGCAGCTGTTGGGTTTCGCAGCCCAAGAGCCATAAAAGGACCACGAGGTTTGGAAAATTTCTGCCTCCCACATCTGCCCCCCTCCCCACCAGCAGTGCTGCTGAATCAGTAAAACAGGATTGCGCATCTGCGCCTCGTTAGACCAGTACCCCTAATTAAATCACTGGCAAAAAATGGCTTCAAGCCGCTCTGCTTTGGGGTGGTGTCTCGCGGTGGAGGGTCAGTCTGACCCTTTCCATGGTAGCGTCTGAAAGCACCACCGTTAGATTTGCAAGAAGATGGTGGTCCTGCAAAACTTAAACCCTGACAGAGCCTCCCCATTCACTGAAGCGATGTACAGACCTTCAGTGTCTCTAGGTCAGAAGCGAATTCTTCTTTTCTTTACCTATTTCTAGAGGAAAACCGTGGGAGGATAGTTATTTGCGCAGTTTCGTGGGATCCCAGGCTGGCAGTGAAGTGAGCTGCCAGCGATCCCTGTCCGATACTGCTGTGGCCTGAATGAAAAAGTGCCACGTAAAATGCAGTGCAGAAGTGCTATGTAAAATGCAGTGCATTAATTTGGATTAGTCAGTTAACGATGTAGATTGTCTTCCGTACAAAGCTTTGCAAAGTTTTGCCCAGCCCAGTTGCACAAGGACATGGGATCTACCGTAGCACCCAGGAAAGACCTGGGTATGGGGGAGGTAGGGAGAGGAGAAGAAAAAGGGGGAAAAAATAAAAAAGGGAGGAACGTGAGACCCAGGCTCACCCAAGGGTGCTCCAACTGGGGCCACCTTGGAGCTACCCTGGGCTCTGTGAGGGCAGCAGCGGGAGGACGGCCAGGGACACGGGACCTGGTTGGGAGCCCGTCCTTGCTTAACCGTGCCCTTCTGTCTCCTTTGCAGGCCTTGCGATGAAAACCACCCCCATGTGAAGCCTGATGCATACGTGAACAACCTCGCCGAAGCAGTTGACATTATCCTCCAGCAGCTGTAAAACCGACGCGCTGTGGGCGATGGGAAGGAAGGAGGAGGAGGACGCCTCACGTGCAGCCCCTCTGTCCTCACCCACCTCCATCTGACGCTAATGGACCCAGACCCAGCCGTGCCTGGGGTGGTGAACGCCTGCGTTCCTAAATGTTCATGTAACGGTACTAAAATGATCTACTGACCTGATTGAAGGGAACACCAAACCTGCTGTCCTCTGGCACATCTTGAACGTCTTCTCCTTGGTGCCATGCCCCTGCCAGCGCAGGCAAAATCGGCTCTGCAGGATTGCCAGGCTCTTCCCTGGCTTGTCTCTGCCAGGAGGGTGCTGAGGGGCCTCTGCCTTCTCCCAGGTGATGCTGGGGGGGGCTCTGCCCACTTTAACTCTTTGCTCACCCTGGGGACCCAGCCCTGGGTGGGAAACAGGGGGACCTGGCACCCCTTCATGGACCAGCTTTGCTGCTGAATTCATCCTTTCTTGTGCCTTTTGGGCTGCCTGAGATGGGATGGGAGATGTCCTGGAGAGGTGATGGAGGCCACCAAGCCCTGGCCCCTGCTCCGTGGGGTCCTGTGTGTGCTTCTGGCCATGGGCGGCAGGAAAATCCTGGGGAGGGTGACAGCCTCTGCGCCCTTGGCAAGCTGGTAACCATGTTTCTGCCACCATTAGCTCCTGTCCAGCACCGCCCCGGGTTAGGGCTTGGGAATCCGGTAATGCTGCAGCACATTATGGAATAACCACACCATCCTGTTGGGAATAAAACCCATCCGGTAGATCTGGCCCATTTGTCATCGCGTTCAGTCAGATCAGTGCTGGCAGGGATGTGTAGAGGGTCTGAAATGTTTGTCCTTACCTGGAATAAGCTGGCGAGAGCTGTGGGACCAAGGGGCTCTTCCTCCCTTCCGTGGGGGTCTCGCAGGCAGACATGGCTGGGGGGGAACACGCAGGTTTCCTACCTCTTCCCGTTAAAATCCCAGCCGTGCAGCCGGGGTGTCCCTCACAACCCGGGCACTGTCGGCGTTGAGTCCTGCACAGCTCCAGCTCACCTGGCAGTGGGTGATCCAGTTGGGAGCAGCACAACATGGCACAGCACGGCATGGCATGGAATGGCATGGCATGGCATGGCAGGGGTGCTTGGTCCTGCCGTGAAGGCCAGCATGGGCACCTCCGCTCCAGCTGGTTCTGCTGCTCCTGGCTTTAAGTTTCCAGCCCTGACTGGGAACCAGTCTCTGTAAAGCACCAGCTCCATCAGTCCTCCTGTCACAACTATAAATTCTGCTTTATAAATATTATGTGGAAATGTTCATAGAGTCATTGAATCAAACAATGATTTAGGTTGGAAAGGACCTTAAAGATCACCTAGTTCCAACTCCCCCTGCCATGGGCAGGGACACCTCCCACTAGACCTGGTTACTCGAAGCCCCGTCCAACCTGGCCTTGAACACCTCCAGGGATGGGGCAGCCACNNNNTCTCCTCAGGGCTGGTCTCAATCCATTCTCTGCCTAGCCTGTATTTGTGCTTGGGATTGCTCTGACCCATGTGCAGGACCTTGCACTTGGCCTTGTTGAACTTCATGAAGTTCAGCCACTTTCTTTCCTTCTCACTAGTCATTGCTAAACTGTCCTCCAATTCTCCTGGGTACCAAAACCACCCAGGCATACACCACTCCCTGATGGCTGTTGCTGCCTGAATGGGACAAACCGGGTCTATTTGCTGAAAATCCCCTAGGACTGATCCTGTACCAGCACTGTGTGCCTGCCGCATCAGTTTGGCCCCAACTCAGCCCCATCCTGCTGCCAGGGCTGGAAGGTGATGCTCTGTTGAGCAGGGACAGGCATGAGATTTCCCTTCTTTTTTTTTTTTTAAATCAGGACAAGCGTTGCTAAAAGGAGCTGCTCCCTGCCGCTGGGCATTGCGGTACTCCAGCAGATCCTGGGGATTTTTAAGTTTCTCTCATCCGCTATTGCGGCGTGCGTGGTAACATCTGGCCACGCTGCATGTGGCAAAGAGAGTGGCAGGGACAGGGGCTGAAAGCAGGGAGGAGAATTAGAGATGGGAGGTCACTCCATCACGTCCTCTGCCCCAGGGAAGCAGGGGCTGCCCACCTTCACCGACGCTTGCCAGGGTCACCTTTGCAAGGGTCACCCTTTTATAGGCCAAAGTCCCCTTTTAACCAGTGTGTCAGCAGCTCTGCACCCCCTTGGGTTTTGGGCAAGACTTTGTGCTTTAGACCGGAGTGGAGGAAGACTGGGCTTTAGCCTGCTTCAGCCCTCCCGTGGGACCATGGAAAGGGCTGCAATTATGTATGCGTTGTATTTATTTATATATACATATGTTCAAGCAGTGCGTTCTGGCCGCTGTCTGCATTCAGCTACTGCTTTTTGCATTTGCAAGCAGGAGGTAAATGGTAATTCCAGCTACGTTTCCAGCAGTCCCAACAGCTGAAGACGACCCCGGTCACTGAAGGACACCGAAGTGATGCTCCATGTTCCTGGAGCAGCCCGTGAGTGTTGGAAACCCTTGTTTTTCAGAGCTACCAGCTGGCAGCTGAGCTGCACGGCACCCCTTGGGGACAGCGGGGGAAAGTGGGCTAGGAATTAAATAATAATAATAAAATAAACCACATCTGGGAAAATGACCTTAGTGCAATTTCTTGGTCTGTTTTTGTATCTTTTTATCCTCTGAGTAGCAGTTCAGCCAAAGTGTACGGCACTGTGTGCATCTGCGCGCACGCAAAGGATGCCGCAAACCCTGGTCAAACGTTAGGGCTGTGACGGATCACTGAGAATTTCTTTTTTATCCTGTAATTCTTCCTTTTTGTTCTAGCATACTAAGCCTATCACTTCAATCTGATTAAGTTTAGGCAGATAAACATCCTGCCATCTGTCATGAAACTTCTAAAACTGTTTGCTCACTCGAGGAAACGCAGCCGTTTTCCTTTCTGGTTTACAAAGGCTGTAGGGAGGTATTGCCCCGTTTCCCCAGGAATTTATTTAACACCCCCTGTGTGCCCTTGCCCTGCTCTGGGCTCATGGCTTGCTCACGTTTAGATTTTATTTTAAGGGGTGGGACATTGTCTCTGTCCTTAAACACAAAGCATAAGGCACTTAAATGTTGATCTGCAGTTCGCTGTTACCTCTTCGGCTGCGTTAAAGCTTCATTAACAGCCAGCAACAGGCTTGGGGGGGCCATGGGAGACATCCCCCCACTGCGGGGGGATGCATCACGTCTCCCTGCCCGTGAACATCACAAAAATGCCCATTTTCTAGCACAGCCCAAGGCTGGGACACCCTTACTATTCCTAACACGGCCACCCTGATGGAGGGTCCCAGCCGGGGGCTTTCCCAACCCACACCCATTTTTGGGACCCCCTTCCTCCCCCAGCACCCACGGAGATGCCAAGGAAGTGCAGCCAACCCCCCTCCGGGAGAGGAGAGGCACGTGGGGCTCCTGCACCCGCACCCAGCTCTGCCCCATCAAACCCCAACCAGTGCCACAATGTCCCCAAGGGGCAGCGGCGTCCCCGACCCCCACAGGAGCACCCGGCCACGGGGGACGGCAGAGAGAGAGGCGAGACGCCGACGAGGGGGGTTATTGAACCAGGAAGCTTTATTTACACAGTAAAAGTAACAAGCAATTTCCTGAGACTGAGCTGCTCTAGTGCAATCAAGTCATGGAGGGGGGACGAGTGGGCAGCCTCCACCGGCGGGGGCACCTCGGGCAGCCCCTCCCCGGGGACACGGGCGTCCCGCTGCGCTTGTGCAATTGCCAGCGAGACTTGGCTACTACAGGTCATAGCTTCAGAAGGCTTTTTTTTTTTTTTTCTTTTTTTTTTTTTGGGTTTTGTTTTTTTTTTTTTTTTTTTTCT
>VYXH01011593.1:207376-247266 GCA_013397275.1 Burhinus bistriatus | reverse complement strand
CGGCCCGAAGTGCCGCTGCTGAGGGGCTGGGCGGTGAGGTGAGGGGGCGAGCTGGGCTCTCTCAGTAAAGGAAACAAAACAAAAATGTCGCTGTCGGAGCCGACCTCCATGGCAGAGGGGGGTGTCTGCCGTCGCTCCGCGGTCCCCAGTTGTTTTCTTAGTGCCTCTTTGATGTCTTTTTTTTTCAGTGTGTCTGCTGCCGGGTGAACTCCGCGTTCCCACGCACAAAAAACCACCACCCCGCACCCCCACCCCAACCAGATTTGGTGTCATCGTGAGTGCTGGAATAAATTTCTCGACTGTTTGATAGGTTGCTGGCGTGCTCACAGGCAAAGTCAGCAAAACAAGACTCCGGGGCCATCCATGAGTTCTCATAAACACCGTGTCTGTACAGAAAAATGTCGCTTTACAGGACACATAAAGAATCCTAAACAAAGTAAGATTAATTCAGCTGATCCTAATGCCGCTCAAAATGCTGAATAGCTCAGGTAGATTGCTGTGGAAGTTTTTGACCTAATATCAGCACGTCTCGTTTTTGGATAGGCCACCAAATATCCAAGGCAACTAATCACTAGCCTGACCATGCCTCTAGGCCAGCATTTAGCACTTTTATTTAAGGTCCAGCAATTTTGCTTTGTTTAGACATGTAGTGAGAACGTTTATTTAGAGGCCTCTCTTGAATGTGTTTCAGCCACGGTTTATAAACTTTTCAGCTCCTAGATGCCTTACCTCGTTTCCACAGCCATCTCCTAAATTGTTATCCTCAGTTTGTAACTCATCTCCCCTGTCTTGGCGTCCTCTGAATTTTAGTGCTGCTTCCCCTTCCTGTCTGCCAGATAACGAACAGCACAGCATGTAATAAGCACTAGCAATTCACTTATTACTTTACACAAATTGGCTACAGTGGAAGTTTCCATAATGATTTGTTTCATCAACAGTGTATGTTTAACTACACTGTATTTCCTTCCTTGCAGCAGTTTCTAACTACACACACAAACATCCAAGTGCTTTTGTCCTTTTTTCATTATGGAGTGCAACAAGTATTCCCTGCCCTAAGAATGTTTGCTATAGCAGTTGCCCCAGCAGGAGGTCTAAGTGGTTTTTGTTCGGCTATTGAAAGAACTAGCATCTGTGCTGTAGCAGAACTACCTGTTGTATCCAGCTCTGATCACAGTTTCTTTTTTCCCAGTGTCCACCATTTCTTCAGTCTCACTAGAGACTGAAAAACTGCTTTTAAAATTGCCTGTGCTTCTCAAAACTTTCTGCATGGCAGTGATTCCAGTGCCTGTGCTAAACTGAAGTTTAACAACTCAACATCTTACTCTTGCTTCATGCATCATACTATGTGCATCGTGTTCTTTTGTGAATGTCTCACCCTCATTCTCACAGTTAATTAGTTTGGCAAACTGAAAGGAGAGAAATTCCAGCTGATTATCAAGACCCAGGAAACTGGTTTTTTACAATAGTTCTGTGTTACCTGTGCTACTGCTTTGGGGTTCCAGGTGTTTGGTACTGGAGAGGTCACCTGCTGTTGAAGTGGAGGTAGGAAGGGAATTCTTGCAGCCTTTGGATTCATGAACATAGGAAACGAGCTTCGCTCTTAGCACAGTCTCTCTCGTTTTCTTCATTGTCAGGAAGCTCAGGCAAATTCACAGCACCATTATTAGCTGTTTGGCATAAACACAAGAGAGAGATTTATAAATCAGCATTAGCAATTGTGTAAACAGTAGGAATACAGCTGTGACTTTCGGCTCCCTGAAAACAGGGACCCCTTCTTAACCTTCATTTGGAAGATTTTAGGTAGAAATGACACAGTAT
Organism: Burhinus bistriatus; assembly: GCA_013397275.1. Taxonomy (NCBI): domain Eukaryota; kingdom Metazoa; phylum Chordata; class Aves; order Charadriiformes; family Burhinidae; genus Burhinus; species Burhinus bistriatus. Next base: position 245,448 of record VYXH01011593.1, on the reverse strand, counting down.
CCAGCCTCACATCCAAGCAACCGTGAACTTCAGAAAGTTACATTCTGCAAATAGCCCTTGTCCCTATAACAGACAAAGCCCAAATGCTATATTTAACACTCTGTGAACTGGGAAATTGGTAAGCATACCATTTGTATCTGCTCATGTTCCAGTTTACAAGCTGGGCATGATTTTATCTGCCTGCTGTTTCACAAGTAACTCGGATACTAAGGCATATATTATTGTGATCATCTATTACAATGTGATCTAGCTGAGACTCAGAGGCTGAGGCTGGCTCTCAGGACACTGCCATTTAGTCCTCTACCTGGAGGCAAAATGGCACTTTAAACAATGAACGTTGTCCCAGCAGCTGAATGCGTCTTTGTGCATTTGTCAGAGAGTGATACAAAGCTGGAAGCTGCTGCTGCCAGTAGAAATAGGAAGAGGAGGACTGTTTGTAATAACTGCTCTTTTTGGGGGACAGCAATGGATAATATAGAAGTGGTGTCTAAGGCATGTGTGTGGCATCCAGTTACCGCTGAGACTGGAGTGTATCAATCCACGCTAAACTAGTCTTTCAAAGGATGCTCAGGCTTAAGTTATGTATACTTTAAAATGTTGCATAGCAATGCTGAGCAGTAACTGCATAGTTACAATTACTATAATGTCAATTTAGATTTTTTTAAGTATGCAAAATTCAAATAGAAATCGAAGCATTGGGTTAAAGAACATTCAAGATCTGGAAAGCATTGAAGAAGGAGAAAAATGGCTACTCTTGTCATGCAGTACCTCCATTTTGATGCACTAGTATTTTGCACTTATTTTGCAAAGGATGACAGAGATGCTAAACTGTATGAACAGGGTTAGCAAAAAATCTTTTTTCATTAAGGCACTGGTTCAGATTCTTCCTCATCAGTAGCGTCTGTTCGTGTCTCAGCCAGAACGGATCTGTGTGGTCTCTGGCCTTGACTGGCTCTTGCGGAGCCAGTTTCTGAGCTCCAGGTGCTTCTAAACCAAGTGACTTAGAGCGGACCAGGTCCTGGCCTAGCTCTGTAGGACTCTTCCAGACTTGTCAGAGTCATCTTTGGGATTCAGGATCCTGCATTACAGCTGTCAAGCACTACTGCTAATTTCTAGACTGCCCAGTCCCACAGCTAGGAGATAGATAACTCATACACAGTTTACAATGTGGTTCCTGCCACGTCAGTTCTCAGATTGCCCAGAGGAGGAATATGGTGAGGGTTTGCTGGAGTTACCTTCTAGCCTGCAGGGAGGGAAAGAGAGCAATGGCCAAGGATGACATGTTGCCAGTTTTTATTCCAATATAGACATAAATGGGGCATTGCAAACATCCATACCTGGATGCTACAGTGTGGTCCCAAATACCACAAGGTACTCGTTAGCCTATTCCATCAGCTGTGCTCCGTTTAGCTGTGGGCAGTCTCCTGGTTTAATCCATCTGAGAAGAGATGGCAGGTACCAAAGACAGCAGGATGTTTTTTAACTCTGCTGTTGAGATCATCTAAGAATTACTGATCTCTCAAAGTGACAAGTCACAAGGCGTGTTCTTTGTATGTTTAAATTCAATACTTAAAGGCTATATCCAAGATTTGTCATCGTTTCAGTCTGGGCAGAACTCCTCCCAGTTCCTTTTCCTGAAAACCTTTTTACATCTAGGTGTGGTTGGCCCACTTTGCTTGCTTACATGTGAGGAGACGTGCATTTTTTATTGCCCTTACACCTTTCGATGTCTTAAAGATGAGAAGTAGTCCATGGCCAAGGACTGCAAAACACAGGAACGCATGAGCTCTCCCCTGTGCCTATACTGGATCCCACAACGGGCACTATCAAGAAAAGGTATTCCTGTGGGCAGAGGCAGCTGTTCAAAAAGATTTGTGTTTCATTATTCCCGAAGAATGGATTCTTGAAGGATTCCCTGTGTCCATTATAGAGGTGTCAGACATCTAAGCATGTTATGGTACACATTGCAGCTTCCCACCTTTGGACTGGTTTATGCACGTTCAGTACATAACACACAATGGAGTTCAAAATTTAAAAGAAAACTAGCATATTTTGCCACATTGGCCAGCCATACTTACCCCTATTATTTGTTCAAGAATACATAAGATATTAATTGCACAGTTGTCATCCAGATCCAATACAAATGCCCCCCTTAAAAAAAAATTATCATTTATCTTGGTAGTCTTCTCAGACAGGTTGAACATTGGGAATAGAGATTAAACAAGCTACTTATCCCTATCCATGTATTCTCCAAGGTGAGACATACAGGAGAGAAGAAATGGTCAGTGTTGCACAACTGCTGCTAAAGCTAGACCTCGACAGCATGTCACAGTTCCATAATTAAAACTGCGCTTCTAGCAAGGATTCAACTGTTTGATTACAAATGAAGACCAAAGCACATATCCTTGAAAATTGCAGCAAGCATTCCAAGAATCTGTTAGTATATCTATTAATTAGTTTATAGGTTTGAGGGGGTTTGGTTTGGGTTTTTTTAAGAAATGTAGGGTATTCATTAAGACTGTCTTTTAAGGTCTTACCTCTGCCCTGTCAAGGTATCAGGAGCTTTAAATAGCAACACGTCTTTAAAGGTCAAAACTAATGTACAATCTGAAATACTAAAAAGCCAGTTTCAGGGTTGTCAGATTCCAGTAGGCACAGTTGATGGGAATGCCATTTGCACTTACCACACAGAGCAAAATGAAAACACATTCCAAGAACCTGAAAGTCCTAGATAAAGGCTGTTTCTTGCTTTCACAATATTGCAGTATTGTTATGATTTGGTGTCCTTATTTTGTATAACAGTATCAAAAAATGTAAATATCTTTCATAGTTGTTTACACAGTAATCAAGACACTTCAAAGTGTGATACCAATTAAAAAATATCAGCAGATGTAGAACAGTATTTGTTGTGAAAATGCCTATGAGTCTCACTAAAAAAAGGTTTTAATTTAGCAGAAAGTCTTTAGTTTCAAGTAAGAATTTATGAAATGCATCACAGATACAAAATACAGGAAAACTTTAGGAATATCATAATATATTTGGATGTTATATATACTCTGTTGTATTTATGCCTCCTATGTGTATTTCTCAAAAGCAATTACTGCCAATAGTAAGAACGTTCTACAACTGCCAATACTGCTATTTCCTGGTATTTGCATATGTGTTTATGTGTTGGGGGAAGAACATAAAACATTCGGGACTGTCTCCTTAATGCCATACCCACAATACTCGATAACTGTCACCTCTGTCTTACCAATGTGTGTTTATCTCTAACACTTAGGAAATAAGTAGCTTGAGCTCTCCAGGATAGTTGTCCCAAAGGAACATTCCTGCTATTATTGCAGCAGGCTTCTGTAACAATATATTGCTATTAAACAAGCAACTTATTAACGCTAGACACATATTGTACAGTTTATATCCAGTACACTTAAAAATGAAACACCACAGCTTAAGCAGGAATTTTGCTTTCTTGTTGTTCGTTGCCAGGTCTTTCCTAAAATCCCTGAGAAATAATCTTACCTAGGAGGTCTCTTGAAGGCTCATTGTATGGTCTCACATTCCTCCCTGAAACACTACGGGTATTTAGGCTGTTTGACCTTTTACTCAGAAAAGAAAGTGAGGTTGCCAGATACTTGTTCAGAGGGTAACACATCTGATCCTAGGGGAGGTCAAGTAAGGTGAGAATAAAGGAGGAGATGCATGTTGCTAATGCTCTGACAGCTCTGTCAATATAAATTCATTAGTATGTGTAGAACTATTTTAGTTTTCAAAAAGCAGAATAGTACCTAAATTGCATTCATGAATTTAAGTGTGTACTGAGTTCACCAGTAAAAGCAGATGAATCTGGTGCAAATTTTGTGTGAAGTGCAGAACTTTCAGAAGTCCAAAATGCTTTCTGCAGAAAGTCTTTTAGATCTTGGCAGTATTAGTTGTGATTTAGTTTTTAATGGCAGTCGACCAAATACATTCTCAGGTGTGACCAGCAGTGTTTTGAATGAACAGAAAGATGGGACAGGGACAAGTTCCTTCATGCTGCAGTCAAAATCTTACTGTAGGCAGAAGAGAACACCGTATATGGAATTAAGAATTTACTGTTAGTCCAGTAAGTGTTTTAACAGTATAATTGTCCAAATTATCTGATTAATGTGGAAAAAACCCTACCCTCATTAATACTGCAATTTAAATTGTTATACAGAAAACATTCCAGCACCGATGCCTTTTCTCTTAATGTTATACCTCCCTTCCCAGTGTGCTTCTAGGTCCTAAGGTTGACAGTTTAAGTCTTCCTCAGGCAGATGGGGGCGTATGTGCTATGACAAGGCGTTCGCCCCCTGAGGTCTTTGCTGCACACAGCCTGATGTTCATGGGAGGAGTGGGTGTCTCCCTCCTCTATTTTGAGGTTCCCAGCTGAAGTCTGACAACTGCACAACAGCCTCTCCCAGATGCAGTTGATATTAAGGATGCTGTTGGTCATGCACGGACTGCCCGGGGCTGTCAGATCCTTTCCCCCAGCGGCACTCACAGATGCACGCTCACACGGGTTTAACAATAGTCACTCAGGTACTAGGCAAGCAGTGGCAATGGCAAAAATAACGTACCAGGCTAAAATTCTCCTTTTTGATAGATAATCTGCTAAACACAGGCTGATCGTAACATGAGTCCAGCCGAGATGTTGCAAACTCTCCTATGACTCAAGGCTTCTTAACAGGACTGAGTGATGGTGCTTGAAAACGATCATTTTTTCCCTGTGTGGTCTTGTGTGATCATAACATTTAAGGGTCTGAGGGTATAATAGTGTTTAACCATTGTACAATCACTGAAGCTAGTACAACAACTAAAATTACAACTGTAGGGTGTAAAGCTAAGTTCAGGTTTCTGTAGATGTCAGAGATCATAGTCTTACTTTTAAGGTAATGAGGTAATTTGTATCTTTACATTGCATGTATGCCTATCATTGGGCATGTTACACAGTATGCGATGGTTCACAGTCATTTCATAACTGAATCCTACATAGATAATGGCACGACTGGAGCAATTTCATAATCACATCTTGGTCAAATTCTGATCTAAGCAATTGTCAAAACATTTAAAGCTAATATCCTGACATATGTAATGCATGTCTTGAGTTGTTGTTTTTCTGGAATCTGCCTAAAGAGATTGTGAAGAACATCTGTCATGTTCAATAATCCATCTTTATAAATGCATATTTCTCATCTCAGAAATGCTGTGGCTATAGATCTCCAAAGTTACCTGATTAGCTCTAGTTGAATAATCATGCAACGTTACGTATTGTAAACATAAGTAACATTTTGATACCCTTTCGGCTTAGGGACCCCTGATTTCCAGCATTTTCTACGTGTTTTAAAATATCCCCAGTACAATAAATGAAGGTGCAGTCTTCACATCCCAGTGATGCAGAGCTACACTTACAGGTATGCGATCCATTGTCATAGGTGATTGTATTGTAGGCAATAAAATTTTCCATAGGAAATATTTTTATACTTCGGTGATTCACCTTTTCTTCTTAGAGCACTCAAAATTCTGTATTTTATAAATATAGAAAGCTTCATCCCAGACAAACACATGCATGCATATTTTCGTTAGGAACATAGGTTTTCATAGATTAGTAAGAAGTACATCTGTCTTCACACAGAGAAACAGGTTTTCTATTGCTTGGAGAGGAATTCTTTAGGTTGAATCTGTTGTCTCTTATTACCTAGGTTTGTATTTTGCTCTTGTTTTTAAACCATGGCATTTCAGTTAAAAGAAAAGTAGTGTGACTTTCACTTTTCTTATATGCATGTATCATAATAAAAATAAGCAGTAAAGAAAACTAAGCAATATGCAGCTTACTGTGTGCATACATTTGGAAGGGATTGCTTATACTATGCTATCTGTGGGAGATAAAATAGGCAAATATTATTACTAATATTTATCTTAATTATCTAGGCTAAAGCACCTCCCTCAGTATGAGTTTCTGAGGATATCCAGGTCAATTAGCTGCATTTCTGTTTCCTGAATACTTTATGTTGAAGTACATAGTAATAAAACAACTACTTTGTTACTCCGTAGTAAAAAAAATTGCTTCGTATTATTAGGTAACTTTAGTAATCCCCCATCTGTTTTTGTGTTGCTTTGGTTCCATCTCTTCTTTGCAACAATCAGCTAAACATTTGTATTTTAATTCAAATAGCAATCTTTACAATTATGCATGATTTTTCACCATAAGATATTAATTACAATCATGTATTATATGGGTAACTTTTGGTTTTCCAAGTTAATGTGATGCCAGTTCCACTAGAATAGTTTAAGGGCTGATGGCTCTCAGTCAGTGTTCCTCAGTTTCAAACACCCTCCCTCTTTGATGTCTCTTTGAGCCCTTTGTTTATCTTTCAAAATTCTCCCTGGATGTTGGATTCAGTCGCCTAATCCTATTCAAGAAATGGTTGATAGCACTAGCCAATCTGATCGTCGTTTAACCAGCCACTCGGTGCCAGATACTTCTCACATTTGTGCGATCAGCTCCTGGAGCAGGGCATCATGCATCAGCAGTCACACTTCTCACCGCAGTTCTGCTTTCTCCTGCTTGAATATTCAGCTTCTTTGTTTGTTAGCACTTCATTCTCGTCCTCTGCCTGCTTAATCAGAATAGCCTTCTGAATTGCACAGATCACAGCCTGTGCCAGGTGTTCAATCTTTTTGCATTATATTATCTTCTCAGGCAAGATCCAGGCTCTTCATTTTCCACTTGTCCCTTAGTTCCACCGGGATGGCAGGCCATCCCCAATGGTCAGGTTGTACTTTAGTGTCTGTAAAGGTGAGGCGTAAGCAATTAATTGCTTTTTTCCTTATGCCAGTCTTCAGTTAGTGATCTGGTAGGGGGCTTGTTGGAAATACTGTCCCAGTACCACATCACTTCCCCAGTTTTCTCACATTGTTTCCATATGTGTGGTTGTACTAGGTCTGACTATTTTCTTACTACACTATTTCCTACCACTGCATATGTCCATGGACTACTTTTCTGCTGCTTTTTACTTTGTCATCCCCTTTTTGCCACTTTTACCAAAGATTAACATTTGAAAATAAATGCTGACAAAAATAACAGTTTTTACAGCTTCTACGTCATACACTGTCATGGATTTTTGTTTGGTTTTCTTGTTTATTTTTATTTAGTGTCCCCTAGATCACTTCTTCCCTCATACGGATTGCTAGCTCATTTCATACTATGCCAGTATCTATAGGCCCTAAAACTAAATGCATTTTTGTGTCCAGGACATCCACTACAGCTCTTTAAATGCAACCTGGTCCTAATTCAACGCTTGTCCATCTCTAGTGTGCACAAAACTTTGAACAGAGCCTGACAACTTCTGCTCCTCATACATCTCTGCTTTCCTTTGGGTTGTGATCATACAGATGATACAATCTTTCACATTCTGGTCTTCCTTTTAAAGCCCATACAGTGTTATACATCCACTCGTAGTAGGCAGTTGCCACGGCAGGAACTGACTGATTTGCAAGAATCTGTACCTCGAAGACTTAGTCCCTGCTGAATATGCCATTCCCTCAGCCATTTCTTCTAAAAAAGAGAGGAGGATGGATGTTCCTAGGAGCAGAGTGGGCATGTTTAGTAATGGGTTGGATTTGGTTTTCTCCTTCCTTGCTCCCCTGTCAGTCTACCTGATTTTGTCCTTTACAGATAAGCCATAATAAAAATAAAATCTGTGCTCAGCTATGTCATGAGAAAAGAGCAGAAACAGACATCACTGATCACCTAGGACTATGATCAGAGGCTTTTAAAACAAGTATCAGCAAACTTTGCGCTTCTATCCAGTGTCCCCCTATCATCAGCTTGCTCAGGCTGCCATCTGTTTTCTCCTCTTCCACTCAGATTTTCAGCAAACTGTCATCTTCCACCACAGAGATTGCCACTTACTCAGGCAAGGTTTGCCCGGAGTGAGTTGCAGCCAGATCATAGAGCAATGTAACTACTGTTTGTCTGCTTTCCTCAGATTGTTAGTGATCCTGAATCGCCTGGGCTGCCCAAAATTCATTTGTTTTACTCTAAATTAGAGACCTGGCAGGACACGGGAATGCACACCTGCTACATTCCTGGTCTTCTGTGATGACCGTAAGCTTCCACCTACAAAAGTTTTTGCAGATGGTTGGTTGCTCACCAGCATACTGGAAGGGTTCACAGCAGGTTTTGCCCACATTCTCCATTGATTGGTCACACTCAAAGTCTTGCGTACTACACCATTTACAGCACTAAGAATTTACTGTTAGTCCAGTAAATATTCTAACAGTCCAAATTATCTGATTAATATAGAAAAGCCTCACTTTTCTGACATTATGGTCACCTTTCCAGTGTGCCTCTAGGTTCTGAGGTTGGCAGTTTAAGTCTTCCTGATGCAGACGAGAGACGGGGCTTGCTTTATGACAAGTTATCAGCCCCTGAGGTCTTCACGAGAAGAACAATGATGTTCTTGTTGGGAGGTTCTAATTCCTCAGTCTTGGATATGTTCGGTTTTGTTTTTGAATCTTTTCCTTACACCATCCACATGCCTCTCATTGATTCCCAGCTAGTTTGAATATTGCACAGTATCTTTATTCCAGGGCTCTCAGCAGATATCTGCCATCCTCTGCAATTTTATTCCACTATTATACAAATGTTAAGTCTACTAAAATCGGTAGTTTCAGCAATATAAATCTGTAATTCCTTAGTGGAGAATCCAGGAGACAGGTTAGAGAGCAGTGGTTGATTTTTCAAATTCACAGTAGTTTTGCTGAAATACATAGTCAGCAGAGCTGTATAAGACCAGAGGTCATTGCATCGTTAAGTCCAAATTTGTCATTTAGCTACTTGAATACAGCATCTATAAGTGGAAGACATCACAAACATTTATAATGTTGCAGTACAAAGGCCTGTTTTACAGTCTGCCTGCAATTTAGTAGTTTGTCAATATAGAATATAAAAAACTTGAGTCCAGTATCTCTTCCAATTTGTTCTGGTTTTGCAGAATTTGCCAAATTTATGTTACAATTCTGACGCAGGTTATGAAAAGCTTTATATCCATCACTGTTGGGGCCATGAGCAAATCAGCTGATTGTGTGCTGCTCTCTTACATTAACCAACTGTTCTTAGGTAAATATGCTGTAGAAATACTTAAGTACTCAAAATGCTCTGTCCTGGTAAAAAATTGCAAATATTTTTATGTTTTGTTTTATTCCAGCTCTTTTTCCTCAAAGAATCTGAAATATGAATAATTGTGGTAGGATATATGACAATACATGGACCAGGAGGCGTATTGGATCTCTGGAACTCATCTGCCATTTTCTTTGTGTCATCACTGACTCTCATAACACAGTGTTCTAGGCAAAATTATTGTTGTATATATATTTTTGCCTTAATATCAACCTTCTAAAAATGTAACATTTTTTTAATCAGTGATACAGTTCACTGTGTCTGGTCAGTCAGGTCGGTAGTAGTCAAATACCAGCCATGTTAGTACACTATAAAGAAGTAATCCTTTCAAAAGTCTTTAATGTCTTAAAAATTACCCTCACAAAACACACTAAGTCCTCTCCTGGCATTTTTCTGTTGGTTATTATTTAGCTCTTTTACCGTTTGCAGTTAAGGTATTAATTTATGCAAATGAAGAGATTTCTTAATTGATAAGATCATTGCCCAAACTGTTAGAATTACTTGTTCTGTTTCCTCCTTCTGCTGTTTCAGCTGCACAGTTGAAATACTGAATTGCTGTTACAGTTCAGCAATTATCTGTCATTTCTTGACCTATATGCTCCTTCAGCTGTCTCCTCAGTAACTCCTATGTTGTCATCTGTTTCAACACATGCACAAGAAAAACTCACAAAGGTTTCCATCCTGGGAGCTGAGTCATTCTCTAAATCAGGACCATCATCCTCTGAACACAAAATCTTCCTCTGCAGAACTTAAGGGCCAGTATTACCTATGTGATTTCACATATGATGTTTTAGCTTCTCTTACTTTAAATTACATGTGTGTCTGACTGAAAAGCACATCATTTAGCAGTATCCACCAAAATTTTCTATGTATTCATGTGGTATGTGTTACATAATGCCAAAAACTTAGTTCTCCTTCTCAGTTCTGTGTTCTATTTTCTTTATTTTTTAATCATGATTTCCAAATATACTCACATCTTCACTGGTTTGGTTTTTGTACATATGTCTAATTTCTGTGTACAGTGACTACTTTCCTGTCATCCAGGAAACCTCCAGTGCTCAAGGAACATAACCTCCTGTACAATCAAATTGTTATTCAAATCATAGTATTAAAAGACGCTCATGGAGAATATCAATCTGGCTTAAGTCATCCAATATACCTAACATTTAAAAGGGCTGACTAATGAGAATATTTATTAGACAACCTGAAAGTGAAGAAAAAGGAAGACCAACTGTTTTTCTCTTGTCCTTTTCTTAACACTATAAAATACCGTACATGTTCTTTGTATACTTAAATGAACAGACTTGCTTTTAATCTTGTCTCTGTGCTTGCCAAAAACATATACTCTGGTAGGTTGAAACCACTCTAGTGCTACTACAAGTTATTAACACTAGGATTTTTCCTGTTTCTGTCCAAATTGCTGGTTATTTGCAGCTCCGAATAAGATTTAAATGAAGACTTCTGAAAAACTCTGTGTTTGAGTTGTATTACATTGTTTGAAATAAAACTTTTCAGCTGATTTCTCCAGTATAATTCTTTTCATGTTCTAGGAATTTTCATGCTATCTCTGTTTTTTATAAATACTGCCTTTATTAAATTTGTAGTCTCACAGATTAATACTATTTTTTAGTTTTTTTTCCTTGCTTTATTTGCTTGCATATTTATCTTCTCTCTATCCCTTTTCCAGCTCTTTTTTTTTGTTTTAATGTGCTTTTTTTTCCCTCTTTTTTTTTTTTTTTTTGCAGTTAGTCATGTTTAAAGTTACACAGAAGAAAATTGAGCCCCATGCCGATGGACGAGATAAGCTTTATGGTTTCTCCATGACCTCATTGCATGTTGGTAAAGGGACAGGACTGTGCGATACGAGATACAAGTGTCATCAAAATATTTCCCTGGTTCTGTAAGAAGCTGCACAAGGAGTCATTCCTTTTCTGTAAGATGAAGCATGGGTATTCATAACTGTAAAAAAAACCCAGCACTGCCAACAACAAAAAAAAAGCTGTCATATGTTGTTTCTTGTTTTTCTAATTTCCTTTCTTTGGAATGAAGCATAGATATTTGTATTCAAAGGAAAAAAAAAAAAACACTCCACAATAATAAAAACTACCACCTGTTGTCTACTTCTTTTCTTAAATCTAGAAATGTTTGGCAAATTTAACTTAAAACATTAGTCAGGTGTCTTGCCCCAGTTTTTCATCTTTAGAATAAACTGAAGTATTTCAGCTTTTAGCATCTGTCCTGCTTGTTCAAATGATTTCATTTGTATGTTGGGGACTAATTTTTCGTAAACATCAAGATCTCTTTCAACACTGACACAATAGTGAGGAACTGAGGTGGGTTCTGTTGTATTTCTGTAGTAAATTACATTCATTTTATAACCTATTCAGTACTCAGAAACATGAAAACAAGCCTTTTTATAAATTTGAATCGGGTACATTGTACCTTTCAGGTTAATGTATTTTACGTACTGCTTTGAGTGCAAGTTTGCATATTAACTGAAAGAGGTTTGATTAGTTTTATTCTCTTCATTCTTTTCTTTTCAAAAAAGTCTTCTGCATTGTATATTAGCTCTATTAGTAAAAAGTATAAAATCTTCTCTGATAACTTTCCATTGTGTTAGAGAAGATACAACAAAGCCTTTAATTTCTTTTGTCTTACATGGTAAACCTGGATAGTTAAGCAAAAAAAAAATTTCTTCCAAGAATATGGTATCTGTGTGTAAATATAATACTGTCATTTATAGTTAGAGATAATATGCAGAGGTTATAACTGTGTGAGCTATATAAAAATCAAAGGCACCACAGTCAGAATGTAGTCATGTTTGGAGGAGCAGTATCTAAAAGTTATCCCTCAAGAACATATCCTTCTAAAGGGTAACCAAATATAATTATTTCATGTGGTGCTGTATAATTGAGATGACTTGGAATTCCCCCTCTTGTAACACTTTTGATCTAGCTGTTAAGTTTGACAGGGTAAGGTTAAATCTCCTCCTATCACGGGTGAGGAAATACTTGTAGTGCTAAGAATAGCTCATTAAAGGTGGATGGAAAGTCTCCTTTTCCAATGTACGTATTAATTACCATAACACTCAGTGAATTTATCTTTGCTGGCAGAATGACATACCTTGCTGCTCTATCAATGAAAACTGAGTTTTCTTGTTGATTAAAATTGTCACTTGCCTGGAATAACTAGGTCCAATGAAGTAAAAACAGGGAAAGTGGGGCAAGATGTTGTAAAAATATATGGTCCTGCTCTAAGGAAAACAGCACCTCTTTCTTTTTAGAGAGAATTTGAGTTGAACGAAGGACTTTTTTGAGTCAGTAAACTCAGATGATCTGATCCACTTGTTCTGGACCTCATATGACCTTCTGCTGAATTACTGGCTTTGCAGCGATGTCACTGATGGCAGCAAACAGGTGAGTAAGTAAACTTACTAACGTGCTTGAACCTGAGAACTTCAGGTGAGCAGCGCCAGGGACATCTGCATCCTGAAGGCAGAGACAAAACGCTCCTTTCCTCCTGCAATACACATGGAAAACCCTCGGTAAAGAAGAAGGGCCAGAGAATATGTACATCACCAGATATATGTCTCTCTGTTTCCACAGGACCACCGTTACCCTTTCCCATATTCTCTGCCCCCATACAGAGAGAATCACTGCGTGACCAGTTTAAGATGTATGCTACAATGCCTTTTTCTGTTCAATCTAAAATAACTTTTTGACCCATCTCCCAGAGCGCAGTGCACTGCAAGTGAAATATATCCCTAAGAAATTAGTGATGTATGCAGCCTTACTTGACTGTCCTCTCAGCCACTGAAATAAGATACTCATTTTCTCTAAAGTGTATGTAGATGGATGTCTCGAGTTTATGAACTGCCAAACGTGTGACTTGGGGACAACTGCCAGAGTTGCAAGGCAAACAAGAAGCTGCCCAGCACTGGATAGTGACAGCGCTTGTCTAAAATCCTAGTAAGAAGTACAATCCATCTGTAGAGTTCGTCCAATAAAACAGACATCTCCAGGTCTTATCATCATGAAGTCACAAATTAAGTATAGAAGAAGGATTTCAGTATAGCTTCAAAGCGCATGGAAAAAATGCTAAATAAACTATCTCAACATAATTAGGAAGAAGAATATTAGCTAAGGATTCCATTATTCAAAGAAGATGGCCACCACTGCTGCTGCAGTGGTGAAGTCAAAAAAAAAAAACAACAAAACAAACACCACCACCACCACCCATAATTTAGAATGCTTTATTTTCATGCTTTTAATAAAAATTTGCAGTGTCTTATTAGAACTTGACCAATTTTTCAACAAAAACCTAATAAAAAATATGACATAATTATTTAAATAGTTAATTTTGACCCACTCTGGCATTGAAGGGAAATACAAAGCATTAATTCTTTTAGAAACTTTTTCTCTAGTTACTGAAATCTTCTGTGAATTCGAAATCTTGATTTTGCATTACTTTTTGTCTGTAGGTAATACACAGATAATCTGGGACTAGTATTCATATCTGGAAATTTGAGTTCCTTTGGCTTGTTTTCACTGAACTTGCATGGTATTCCTGTTAGCTGTGGATACTTTGCACATTGCTGGTGCAAGATGTTTTGGCATGGCTAGTTCAAGTACTGTTTTGAACAATTTTTCTCGGACAGTCATTTAAAATGTGTTGTTTCTCTAAGTCTGTGATCATCAAAACCCAAAAGGAACAGTAAATTACTGAGCATGTTCTTTGACCAATTTGACCAAATATTCCCCCCAAAAAATATTCAGCATTCACTGACTGGCAGATAGCAGTGCCTTTATATCCAGTAGTACTGTCTCCCATGGGACAAGAACAGTCGCTGGGCCTTGCCTCTACCTAATCTTTTCAGTGCACAGTCTTTCTGAGTGACAGGGCTCTGCCCGCATATTACCGTAGCAGAACTCCCCTGAGACACTCTCCTTTAAACGTGATGAGCCTACAGCATCCTGTATTCTTTATTTCTGCATTTAAATCTCTTTCTCAGAAGTGCATCCCTTAAACAGCTGGATTTCAGTATGATTCTTTCTAGTTTGAATGTCCTACAGTGACCACTCTTTGTCCGAGCCCCAAAGAGGCGTCTCTTTGTTTCTAACCTTATGAGCATGGTAAGCCAAATGACGATTCGCCTCTGCATGGCACCTCTCTGGGTAGTGGACCAGTGTGCAGTTCTTCTAGAACTGCTTTACAGAACACAGACAAATGTTTCTCCATCTGTAGCCTACTGTAAAGCTTATCTACTCCAATACATGAAGTAAGTCAACTTGCCACCAGTATGCCAAGCGGTATTGCCAGTGTCACAAGTCCCCTGCTCGGCACCCATCATGTTTTTTGCCACTGCTCTGGAGATGCTAGCCAGCTATCCTTCCCGGGCTGGGTTTGCCCTGAGTTTTGATTGCAAAACTTAAAAATGGGAAAGCAGGGCTGTAACCTGGAGACAAGCAAAGTAGGTCATTCCTCAGTTAACAATTCCACCATTTCTTTTTTCATAACTCTTGATATATTCTTGGATATATTGCTAATCACAGTCTGGTTCCCTGATTCCTAGATTCTTTGATTAATTTCAAGCAAATTTATTATGAAAATACCAAGCAGTAGAACTGAGATATGTGTAATATTCCTGAAGCAGATATCCCCCAAGTTCTAATAAAGTCAGAGGTGCTTCTCCTGCTGGTTAGCTTTCAATCAGCATAAGGAGGGATGAAATTATGACCCTTTACTACAGTTGTCAGAGAAACCTAAGGCTGTTTATTTTAACTACTACATTAACTAAACATGATTGTCTTTAATGGGATGGTGCTTAGTAGCACTACAGATGATAAAAAGGAATTTTTTTTGGAGGAACCTGATCCTTTAGCCACCCCAGCTTATGTTCCCCCCTTCTCAGAGAAACATCTGTGGGAGAAGTGGTGGCAGTCTGAGGCCTCAGGAGAGTTCTCAAGGCACAGCTCACAGATAAGCCAGTTTACTGTGGTTCATTTCCTAATCTACTTCATGCTGCTTTAGAGTATTATATTCATCCTGCTCACCCTCAGGACGTCTTTTTTATTTATTTATTTATTATTTTTTTTAAACCTGCCGTACCTAAAGGCATCCTGAAGAGCAAGGATGTTAATTGGGTTGAAAATAGTAGTGATGCATCAAATTCTGTCTTACCTGCCATGCTCTTCCTGCTCTCAGGACACCTGAGTGCACCTGCATCCCAGAACAGAGGCTTGAACACGTATTTTTCTGTGTTGCACCCAGCTCCTCCCTTGACCCATTATCAGTGGCACATTACACAGTGAATCAAATGGCAATCCCACAATATTTCTCCTTGTTCTTTTTCTGAGTAAGAGCAGGTATGTGCTGGAGACTTTTTTGATATTTATTGCCTCAGTTAAGGCATAATTAGCTCCATGAAAAGGAAGGGGATTAACCACCTCCACTTTAGCTGAGACCTCTATCACCTTTACATTTCAGGCTTCTATTTGGTTCTTCAGCTATTTCAATTACCAGTCAAGGAGGGTTTTAAGTCTGCAGTATAATACTTGCAATTACTAGTAAAGAGCATTTTACAGCATTAACTAGTCTGTTCTTACCACATCCTTTTTGGGCAGGCAAATAAATATTATTATCCTCATTTTACAAACACATTGATTAAGTGACTTACCTAAAGGCCACACATCAATTTCAATGTCAGTGCCAAGATAAGCACAGAGAAACTTCTGCATTGCAGTCACAGAAAAAAGTGATCTGTATTATCAAGTCCACACCCCCTCAGAAACAAGCAACCCCTTCTCAGCGATGTAGTCTAGATAGCATTCACCCACTTCACACCTCCATATGCTTTGTCCGCCTGTTGGCTGCTCCTTGCTGATGGCTCAAAGTGGCTCCCAGTGTGCCTCTAACAGGGGAAGCTTTTCTATTTACCTCCTGGTTTCAACCCAAGGGCTGGAAAACTCTGCCTGGGGAGCTCCTGCATGGATGGCTGAGCTTGTGGAGGCAGAGGGCAAGGGAAGGAAGAGGGGCTCGTGCTGCTCTGCAAAGGGCAACATGAAGATGAGCAATGATCTGAGGAAGCAGCAGGGGCAGGATTGGGGAAAAATTAGGAAGATCTTCCACTGTTTTAAGAGAATTTTTTTGCCTCTCCAACCAAGCAAATTTTCAATGTTTTGGTTGTGTACAATAGGTACAATTCTCTTTTCTATTGCTGCTGTAGCTACTGTTTGGAAATTGTGGTAGTTGCGTTGGTAATGTTGGAAGTTGAGTCTTCAGCTCTAAAGTGCAGGAGCATCTCTAGTCCTCAATCCTTTGAGCTGTTGGGTACATTGCTCAATTTTAAAGCTCCTGCTTTTAAATTTGGAAGGAATTTTGGATTTGATCTCCAGTGTCTGGCTTAGACAGACAGATGGTGTCTGTGTTCATCTCCTGACTGACTGATGAGCAACACAAACCTTACTGCATTTGTGTGCTACATACGACAAATGAAAGTATAACAAGTAACATCATAGCATGTAAAAATCTGTTAAAAATTACTGAGTTTCTAATGTTAAAAACCTGCTCTGTTTACAGGCAGTCATTTGTAAGGAAAAATAATATGGTGGCTGTAGTTGTTTCCCCTCCAGAACAAGTCTTCCCTACCTGGAAAAACAAAACAGAAACTCAGGACAGCGCTTTCAACAGCTAGTAAAGGCCATCCACATGTAAGGGTGGCAATGTTTTGTTCTGATTTAGGTACAGTTCACAAGATCTTTATGACTCAACTTCTAAATGTGACAGAAAATCAAAATAATCGTAAGTCTTTTGACCTGCAGTAGTATAGTTCATCAGCAGATTCACAAATCTGTCATTAAAGCCTATGGTGTCATTTGCCAACACCTGAATTTGACCTAGTCATTGAAGCTGATACCGTGCCAATGTCTGAAAGCAGATACATTGAAAAATTGTCCAGCATTTATGATAGATACTGGTATTTCAGACCAGACTCCCAGGCGATGAATTATATTCTTAATAAGCATACATGACAAAGTTAAATTTAGAAGTAGAATTTGAAATAGTTGCCAAGTTTTTAACTGAAGGTCATTTGTAGTTTTTTTTTTTTTAAACCATGCACACGTAGACACTCATAAGAAATGTCTGAACTTACCTTCTAAATACCTCCAATATTATCCATATGAATTATACATTTGCGCTTTTTTTCTGGCTTTTAAAAGATTATTTCTTGGCTAAAACTAACATCATTCAATTTATTGCCTGTGAGTCACCTGTAGATTGCAGTATCAGAATTATTCAATAGGCTTATGCCTGTCAGAATTTTATATTAGCTCCATTATTCATTAGCAGCAAAAAAATAAAGCATCTTTCTAAATGAATGCTTAAGTGTGTGTGTTTTCTTGGCACTTCATTGGCTTGGTCTTCTGTGCGACTCTGGTCCTTACTCTTCCAGCTTAGAATTATTAAGGTGTCATATACAGAAGTGGTAAATTTAGCTGCATTAAACTGATAGAGGGTTAATCTCACCTAGTGAAAAAGCAAAACATAGCTGGATGGCCATAGATGTGATTATGTGTCTGAAGCCTGATAAATATTGTATCACACCACAATTTAAGATGCTCAAGGGCTTCACAACCTTAATTGCATTTTAATGATGGAAACTCTGTTCAATAATGTACTCCAGCTTCTTCAAAAAAAGGCACTTCAGTCTTTAAAGCAATACCGTGGTACCTCTCACCTGCAGGGCTGCTGCAGTATTTGGGGGATGCCCTGTTGTCTTCAGTGGGTGCTAAGAAAGCTTCTGCATAGGGAAAAAAACAACATAACAATATATAATGAAGAATAAAACAAGAGGAAGTAATAAGAAAGACAATAAAATAATGGAAGACAGTGTTTGCATGAAAATGACGTTGTGTTTGCTTTGCTTTAGCTTGCATGTTCTGTGGAGCAAGTAGCATCTAGTGTTTTCTGAGGTGCATTACACCGCACAGTGGGAACTTCATTTGTGGTTGATCCTTAGGTAATACCACAAGCATGACTGTTGGAAAGAAGTTTTCTTATCGTTCTTTCTGATTTGTAATTTATTTTACTGAGCTTCTCATAAACTTTGCACTAACTCCTTGCTAAAAGAAATTAACGATATTGACTAGGCACTTGGATTCCAATCTACTAAAGCACTTAAAGGCATGCCTATGCCCGTCCTCTGAAACTTTAACAGTCTCTTTGCCTTTGATGAAACTTCTTGCATCATGAGAGTCACAGGCACACTTTAGTCTTTCATTGAATTAAGACGTTAGCCATTTTTCTTTTCTTTGCATTTATTTCTAAGACCTAGCTTCTTAAAACTATACTGGGTCAATGACACTTCAGCATTTTATCATGTTTTTTAGCTCAGTTTTCTTCCTCAAATGTTCTCTGATAACTCATCTCTTTCATTCACTTCCACTCATGATTTTAACAAATAACTCAAGTCAAAGTGTATAATGAAGTGAAATATTCAGCTGTGCTTTCAAAAGAAGTTAAAATTACCTAGTGAACAGAGTCTGGTGCAGAAAGCCTTATTTTCACTTTCAGAAGCCCTTACGAACAAAAGTATTTGTGTTGGTCCAGAAACACAGTTTGTGCAGGAACTATGGGTGAAATTCTCTTTCCTTCTCATGTGCAAGAAGTCAGGATAGCTGATCAAAACACTCTCTTCTGGCCTTAAAAATTTCTGATGTATTTTGAAGCTTGTGATTGCAGCATCAGATCAATGATATGTTATCTTTGTTTCAAAAGAACAATCCTCTGTGATCGTTACTGCTGCGTTAGCTGCTCATTTTAAATTAACATAACACAAAACAATTTCAAAAAATCAATTCATATCTTTATCTCCAGAGTTCCAATTTTAAATATGGAAAAAGTGTAGTGAGAAAATGAGTATTTGCAGGAAGAAGGTGCCTTACATTTCCCAACCAACCCCTCTGTGGTGAGTTGATTCTGGCTGGATGCCAGGTGCCCACCAAAGCTGCTCTATTACTCCCCTCCTCAGCTGCACAGGGGGAGAGAAAATACAACAAAAGGCTTGTGAGTCAAGATAAGGACAGGGAGAGATCACTCACCAATTACTGTCACGGGCAAAACAGTCTTGACTCAGGGAAATTAATTTAATTTTTTACCAATCAAAATCAGAGTAGGGTAATGAGAAATAAAAACCAAATCTTAAAACACCTTCCCCCCACCCCTCCCTTCTTCCCAGGCTCAACTTCACTCCTGACTTTCTCTACCTTCTCCCCCAGCAGCAGCACAGTGGGACGGGGAATCGGGTTTGTGTTCAGTTCATCACACATTGTCTCTGCCCCTCCTTCCTCCTTAGGGGCAGGATTCCTCACATGCTTCACCTGTTCCAGCATGGGGTCCCTCCCATGGGAGACAGTCCTCCATGAACTTCTTGAGCACGAGTCCTTCCCATGGGCTGCAGTTCTTCACAAACTGCTCCAGGGTGGGTCCCTTCCACAGGGTGCAGTCCTTCAGGAACAGACTGCTCCAGCATGGGTCCTCCTCAGGGTCACAAGTCCTGCCAGCAAACCCTGCTCCAGCGTGGGCTCCTCTCTTCATGGGGCCACAGGTCCTGCCAGGAGCCTGCTCCAGCATGGGCTTTCCACAAGGTCACAGCCTCCTTTGGGCACATCCACCTGCTCTTGCTTGGGGTCCTCCATGGGCTGCAGGTGGATATCTGCTGCCCCATTAACCTCCATGGGCTACAGGAGGACAGCCTGCCTCATCATGGTCTTTACCACAGGCTGCAGGGGAGTCTCTGCTCCGGTGCCTGGAACACCTCCTTCCCCTCCTTCACTGACCTTGGTGTCTGCAGAGTTGTTGCTCTCACATATTCTCACTCCTCTCTTCTAACTGCTGCTGATGTTGCACAGTTTTGTGTTTTTTTTCCCTTGTTAAGTATGTTATCCCAGAGGTGCTACCACCATCGCTGATGGGCTCAGCCTTGGAGCTGGCTGGCATTGGCTCTATCAGACATGGGGGAAGCTTCTAGCAGCTTCTCACAGAAGCCACTCCTGTAGCCCCCCCCCCAACAAAACCTCACCACACAAACCCAATACACCCTCCATTATCTCGTGGTGCTTTTCAAATAAATGATTTCATGTAACTCACAACTTCTAAAGGGATTTGAAGGTTATTGCATTCCATTTATTTCCAAGTAGATTGGATACTAAAAATAAAAAGTAATGACTCAGAGCTTACCTTTCCTGACTCTGGAGCTGAAATGGTAAATATTTAATAAGGGAAACTCTTTCCCAAAGTTTCATTCTTCTTTGTCTTTCTTTATAATAAAAAGCAAAATGAATTTCTAAGCACATAGCTGTCCAGGTACCACACTCATCGATAATTATGTTTCCATAGTATAGATGCACAATACCCATCCTGCAAAAACATGTGGGGATTTTTACTGATGATAATAGCCCTGATAAAGACAGTGAGAATATAATTGAAGAGCTGCCATTCACTGTTGAAAAAAATCGCTTAGGTATATAATCTTTCCCTTCATGCAATGCAATGGCTAAATGGACAGAAAAAAAACTGTTACCATATACTTTATTGTCTCGATATGACTGGAACATCTGCAAACATGATATATATATTATACAGATTACAGTATATATTTTAAAAATTGCATATAATATATAGGTATATAAGTATTATTCATGTAGTCTTGAGAGCAGTGGGCACAGTGCAGCATTTGTACTTTAGCACGCTTTTCAAACAGGGAAAAATACAAAGGCATAACGCTGATAATCTTAGTTCTTTCTTTGCAAGGTCTGAATAGCTGAAAATAATTTGTTTCTAATTCCAATTGTTAAAAGACATTTACCTAGAAGAAAAACCTATTAGGAGGAAACAGATGATGCTTTGTGCGTAACCAAGTGAACAAAAGAATCTTTCTACCAGGAGCCATCATCCCAAGGAGACACTGCAACTCCTTTGGAAAATATCTCTCAGAATAGCACAATATATTTGGCTCAGGGTAAGAGATAAATAAGGGTATGCCAGCAGGGAGAGAAGCATGAAAACGGAGTATGAGGGAGCAAATACATATAAAAAAGCTGAGCTGGATGTCTCAGCTCCCTCTCTAATCACCTTCCCACACCATCAGATCCACACAGGCCCCGGCTCAGATCCTTGGTCTCTGTCTGAATGATTTCAAAGACTTTTTTTTTTTTCCTTAAAATGGGAAAATATTATTTTGTAGAGGCTAGCTGGCATAGAAACATTAAGAAAAAGTCTCCACAAATCTTCATGGATCCTAACAGCTTGCTGCCAAAAGCAAATGCACGTACCATAGGCACTGGAAGTCCAAGGGAGTTCTTTAAAATGACTCACACATAGGAAATAGCAAAGAAGTTCTCTGGGCCTTACCTCGTCACTAGGGAATAACGTGAGCTGGGTTGGGGGTAACCTCAATTCAACAGCCCGTGGGGCTCAGATTACCTACACTACTTCTCACCTGGCCTTCCCACAGCAACACGACCACGGTGGAGCCTTGGTGGGGAAAGTGCACTCAGATGGCTTGGCCGGCGCCTGCAACTCGGAACCCACAGGCTGCCCATCCTGTGTTAATCCAGCTTGCTGTTCTCAACAAAATCAAGTAAAGCAAAGCATATCCTGAAAATCCTCACTGCAAATTAAACTGATTTTTCCTTCTGCTCTGTGACTACTGGAAAAAGGTGTTATCATTGTCCTTTTGCTCTGCAAAGTACAAGAGAATGCTTTCTGCTAGTAGCATGAAGATGGAGATTTCCATCTTTCAAAAATCAGCTGGCAGAGTACGTCAATAGTAAAAGACACAGCATAGTCCACAAATATGTGTACATGGCCACCATGTTGCATATTGAAGACAGCTTTAAATTACCTCATGTGGCTACTGCTGTCTGACTGCTAAAGGTGTCACGAAGAGCAACGTGGTGCAAAACTCACCTTGGCATCTGGTTTGATAACCAGAGCTAGCTAATGTTGCGCTACTGAAGCTAAATTGCCAGTTACCTACTTTAAAGCTATCTTAAGAACATCTTCATTCGCCTGCAGGTCATATGTCTTAGAGGTATGTTATGGATGAGGCAACTGCTATTCTTAAAACTTTTTTTTTCCCCCAAGTATAATAGAACTAGGATTGTACTGATCAACTCTGGTTCAGACCTGTTCTAAATAGGTAAAATTGCATCCAGGATTAGATTTTAGTTTAAATTCTACAACAGGTATGAAAGATGGTGCATGAAGTTCGCAGAGAGATCTGGATTTCTGGAAGTTCACAGATGATTGGATTTTTTGGTTTAAGACTATATCTAGTTCAAATCTAGTGATACTTCCTAGAAAATTCTTGTACCTGAAAAATGCAATTTCTTAATAACTTGCACTGCAAAGTTTCTTTACTTTTAGCTTTTCAAACTTTGTTAAAGTGAAACACACATGAATAAACTTTTCATACATTTCCATCACAAGACTGGGGGTGCCTTGGGAAGGCTGAGTGGATGAAAGCTGCTATTTTTGATTAGCTGGCTGTTTCTGCCTAAGCATGGTAGGAAAAGGAGATGTTTACATAGTTTTCTGACATGTATTTCTCCACGTTTGGGGGAGGGCAAGAGGAAGCTTAGAGAGTGGTAGAAAGATCCAGGTGGAGCAGTCTTAATGGAACAGTTATAGCTTCATTTTATCCTCCAAATGGTGCCAACCTAGGTTATATCTGTTGGATCTGTATTCCTTGGATAGGAATCTAGCATTTAATGTCTTTAATCTCTCCCAAGACAGAGTAATGATGTCACCAAACCCTTCCAAACCTTGTGAACTACTCACAACAATATTATTAGTGTTATTACTTTTACTCTTCCTTGCAAAAAATGGGTGATTTGGGAGTCCAGGCATGAAAGCCAAAGTGTCAGAGGTACGGCTATCTGTTTTCCTTCTGCAGGCTCAATAGTCGCTCCTTGAGCTGAATAGAAGACTGGCGCTTGTATTCCCTGACGGAAAATTTTCAGTGGCACTAATTAAATAGTGTGCATGTCTCCAGGTTACAGCAAGTCACGTATCATTTACAGTCTGTTGTTGTTGATTGTAATTTTTATTGCTTAGCTATCTGTTTGAAATTGCATGTGTGTAAGATAAATGCAATAATTTTCGGAAGACCCTCCTGCATCAGCAGTTATACTTACCACTTTATCTCTACATCTTAAAGTAAGTAATACCATGCCTCATTACGTCCATGTGCAAAATGAGAGAAAAAAGGTGAAATTACTTTTATGAAGTTGCACAGCAAATCAGCAGCAGAACGAGGAGAGAACCCAACCCCTCCTCCGTCCCAGCGGCCCCCCACTTGCCCTGACTCCTGGACCAACTTGCGAACAAGTTTGCTGACCGCATGCTTGCTGAAGTGCATTTGTTTGTATTGTCTTGTCGGGAATTTAATTTCACAGTATCACATGCTACCAAAACAAGCATATCATTGCAATTTAGCATGCATTTTGTTGGTGTGTTCTATATCTCATTAAACTCTCATCTCCTTAGCCAATACCATATGCTACTTATCTGTAGCAAAGCACTTAAATGTAATGAAAAAGGTATAATCACAAATGAGAAAGCAACTGTCAACCAGCGACCTACAGATATTCAAGTTCCACAACACCACTGAAAGAAACAATACTGCAAGAGCAATCCTTCTAAAACTTCTAGCATCATTGTCCGACAGGAAAAAAGTTTTTGGGCTCCGAGATGCTCTTCAGTCATTCCTGAACCACTCAGTGCCATTACAGATTTCTCAGATCACCAGACAATGTCATGTCAATGCACATGGGAAAGATCAATTTCTAACTTATTTTTTTAACCGAGAAGAAAGTTTCGAATTATTGATATGCTGCACTGGACACTTTCTATTTTCAAAAATACTAAATTAAAATATTCTGAAAATATTTTGAGAATATTAAGCCTTCTTCTTAAACCTGCTGATAGCTTTTCTTTCCCCCAGATTTTGATTGTTTTTGTTTTGATTCATGTTGGGAATTTTAGCTTTTTTCCTGAAAATAGGAAAATACTTTTTAAAGAATGATATTTTTTAATGAAATATAATATTTTAAAAACAAAAATAAAAGTGTTAGTGGTGATCAATAGTAGAAAAAGAGGTTAGTCAGGTTCTGTCCTCAGACACGTGAAGATAATCACCAGGAATGAAGGTGAAATTCAGCTGGATTAGGTAACAAACCAAGTTTAGAAACAGGACCAGAGGGACAGGCTCTAACTGCTCAGTACTGCTGCTGTTACTGTAATTCCTAAAGTTCGATGGATACACCAGTCCTGAGAGGAGCTCTGTGTGCATGCAATCCTGTGTCCAAGGTAGAGATGACACTGATACCTAAATACTTCTGTCCAAGCATGTGGGGATCCACTCCCCAGTACCCGGTTGCAGGACACAGACCTCAGGCGTGCTGGGGGAGATGCAGAGGGAAGCAGTGGCCAGGCAGTACCCTGAGCTGGGGGCACCATGACCAGAAAATATTAGAAACACGGTGACAGGGCTGAAGAGGCTGGGAGCATCTGGTCCAGAAAAGAGAAGAGCTACGCAAGGGCTGTGATCAAGCAGGATGCTGCTTGCCCGCAGTTTCATCCCTTGCCTGTGAGAAATAAACCCAGGCACAGTGTTTTTCTAAGCAGTGTTGGCACTGATAGATCGCCAGCCCCTATTTCTCATGCATACGCGAACGCCAGTCACTCTGCTGATCAGGGCACTAATTCTGCCCCAGGCGCTGGTTTGAGAGCCCATGGTGGCCACAGCCAGCTAACACGAAAGGCAGATTTTCATGGGTCACAATCAATTGGGAGGTCCAATAAAACAAAGGTAACTTTTACCCCTTCAGTATTAACAACAGCTTATTGAAGACATGTAGCTTGACTCCAGTCCATCTCTAATTAAATCTAAATTAAATTTCAGCAAGCAGAATGACCAGGACCTAATTTTTAGACTCTGTGATAAATCCCGCTTCCTGATTCTGACTAGCTGTTCACTGGAGACAAAGATCTACTGACGAACAAATAATTTTTTCCTTTCTTGGTATATTAGCTCACAGCACAAGAATTAAGCTAGTAGGTTTCTTTGGATAGGCAGTATAATGCACATTTATATTTATGAACACCTTTTAATTGTACAAACCATAAATTATCTTTGGAACTTGACATGAGAAAATAGCCACATATTCAAAATCTAAATTTTTCGGTTTCTTTGGTGGGCAGCTTCTTTAAAACACTCTCTTTTCATAGATCTTCCCCTATCAGAGCTGTAGGAATGTGCTAATGGTTGCTTTGTTAATGGTTGCCTTGGTCTCACTAAAGTTTTTTCTTTTTTCTGTGACTATAATCTTTCTTATGCATGCCTTCCATCTGGAAATAAATTGCACTGAATTAGATAGACCTTTTTAAAAGTGCACAACTTAATGTTAAGTTTTAATTAAGCAGTCTTTTTCATTCATTATTTTTTATCCTAAGAGGGTCTAAATCTTAGTCTGTTTCTACCTGAATAGATTACTACCTTATTTTATCTTTATATTTATATATTCTCTTTGAACGAACTTAGATGAAGCTTAAAAAGTTTTTGAGGATCACATAAAAATCTGTAAACATTGAATGAATAACAGTCTTTTTTTTGAATCAAGCCCTGTAATTTTCAGTAACAAATACGATTACCATTTCATTAGTCATTGACAATGAATTAGTATTGTGAAAACAAAATGACTGTATTCTTATGAAAATACCACTTCCTCTATAAAATTTAGAAGATGACTGATAATTTTATGTGCCTCAGTTTCTGAATGTCCAACCTCAAGTCCAAAGGCCTGGAATACCAGGTGGAAAACAAGATTGTCTAGATGTAGTCAATGGGTCAGTCTAATTTGGGCAATGTGTGGTGTTTGGGTATATGATGACACTTTCAGTCCCTGCCACAATTAAAGGTCACTTCCCTGCCTTGCTTATAATTCTTAGTCTTCCTTTCAGCCTGTCTGAAGCATCTGCCTGTGCTTTGTCCGAGCTGTTGGGTGGTCTGAAGGCCTTAAGCAATGTTGCTTATTAATCATTAGCAGTTATTCTGGATTTATTATATCAATTGATTAAGAAACGTCTATTCCAGATGTCTACAAAAAGCTTCATGTGCTACGTAGATATACTCTGAACTAACAAAGCTATTTCCCATGAATGTTGCTACCTGCAGAAAATGAGCGATTTAATTCCACACGTCTTTTATTATTATTTATAAACTGATTCTTAAATAAAGATGCTTACATCTGCCTCTTGCTCCAGATGGTGCAATTTAGCTGCCTATGTTACTCACGAGTTGTTTTTGGTTTTAAACAAATACTTAACCCAGCAATTGTCTTATCAAGTGTTCTCCATTTCTCCCAACTGAAACCTAAACTTTATTGCTGCTTTAATTCTCAGAACAGGGAGTTTCCTGTCTCACAGGTCAAAAGTACAAGGAAAAAAAAAAATCTTTTTAATATTTCAGTGCAACAGCCACAGTTGTAAAACTGCCTGATACTGTACCCTGCAGTTACTAGCAAGAATTCAGGCAGCAAGTGTAATCCAAAATTCTCATGAGGTCTGACAGCGCGCAGACAGCAGGACAGATCTGCAGCAACATTGGGATTTTTTTTCTGACACATCACCTCTTCACTGAGTTTACATTTATGTTGCAGCCCCTAGGAGTATCAGTTCCAGTTTACAGCAAATCCTTCAACGTATATAGCAATGCTGTGTCCTTGTCCTAAAATATGCCCAGGAGGAGGCAGTGAGCAGGCTGCAGCTCTCTGCCAGGACAGACAGGTGCTGGATGCTGTTTTCCTAGTTAAGAACCATAGTGGGATGGTGCAGCTGCTCCTGGGGAAACTAGAAAAAAGCAATATGTATGGGGTGTCCTGTCGGAATGTAAAAAACACAGCATGTATAGTTTGGCAAGGTCCTAGCAAAGTTATGGCCCAGATCCACCACATGGCTAGCCTTTACAGAGGTCTTTGGATGCGAGTCACCTGTCTCCTGGTGTAATAAGCAGAAATGACTGAAATATCCCTCTGCTAAGTTATGCTGTAGCTGCAATTTTTGCCTTGAAGCTTTATTACCAATAACAGATTTTGAAGCAATAATAAATTCTAAAAAGTTATAGAATTATTTCATTTTGATTTTGTAAAATCTTATTCTTATAAAACCAAATTCTTAAACTTATTTTAAAATTTACAGTGTTCTTGAGACTTTCATAATAAAATAAATGTGTAGTTTGAGTGAATCATTTCAGATCAGTAATACATAACTAGCTAGATTAAAAAAAAAAAGTAAGTGAATGCTTTCCAGATTATTATGTTAAAAAATGATGGGATATCTCTGGTTCAGGAAGATCGGGGGGAAAAACTGCTACTACTTTTCACCATTTAAATGAAAAACTTAAATCTACTTCACCAAATGTTACTTGTGCAGTGATTTTGGAGCCAGAAATCATTTTAAAGGTAGAGTTTAAAGGAAGATCATTTTTTATTTGTAATTTCTATGTGTGCGTCTTTACAATTGCTGAGGGTTTGGGGTATTTTTTTAATTGTTTTTTGTTTGTTTGTTTGTTTGTTTTTAAATTAAGAAAAACATTTGGAATAGCTTAAACCTGATTTGATTTACTGCTTCTGTACCCAAGTTGGTATGTCCTTTTATTATGACACTTTCTTGAAAGATGAAAAATCTCTTCATTCTCCTGTGTCCAGGAAAAACAGCATAGTGAAGATGGCAGCCACAGCCATCTAGTCTTGTGGGTGTGTGCTGAACATCCAGGGTTTTTTATCAGAGTGGACATTACCTGGATCTTGATCTGATTTTAACTGAAGCTACTAACATAGCTGCTCCAAACAGGAGTAAGGCCAGCAGCAGAACTGATACCTGAAGAATATGCAAGTAAAAGCCATGTAACCATAGGCAACCAGTGAGCAGGAGATTTGGGATCACGTTTTAGACCTAGATGATCAAAACTTAGGTCTGTTCCAAGTAATTTTCCTACAGCTAAGCATCTAACCTCAACTACTGAAGTGCCTTAGTGGAAATCTGGCAATTCTTTGGGCTGGTAGTCAACCACGAATGAGTGCAAGATAAGGGATACTTCGAGAAACTCTTCCTGGTCACCTCTTGGCTATTAGTATCTTCACCTTTTACAGCTGACTGGCTGTAGGAATGCACTTTTGGGAACGGAGGACTAGCACCGCTGTGTGTGGGCTCCAGTCTCAGCTGTCAAATGGCAGGGGAGAAGACCCCTTGTCGGCTCAAAGGCTACAGTCAACTACACAAGAGCACTTTTGCTTCTCTTTCTTGACAGACAGGCTTGGGTCTTACTAAACAGTAAGCCACAATTCTCAGTGGAGACTGGAGATGCTTGCCAAATTCTTTGCTGTGGGTGTCATTTTAAATTAGTGATACTGGAAGACACCTATGCCCACATGCCTGGGACAATAAACTCAGAAAACCTAAGCCCAAGTCAAATAGTCTTTGCAAAAGCAGCTTAAATTAAACTCATACTCTCCCTGGGCTTTTTATACAGCTAACGGAGAAAGAAACGCAGGTTAAATTGCTTTCTGGAGGGATGTAAGGCATGAGCTGCTTCCTAACTGTGCCTCTCTCGCTGCATATGCTACAATTCAGAAAATTAGACTCCCAAATTCTGTTCTTAACTAGGCATCTAGACACCGCTTGAATGAATTGTGGCCACATCTCATGTTGAATTCAGTTTTTAGCAAATAACTGAAAAATATCCTACTGTTAACCTTCAGGCATTCCAGTCCTTGACTAGTTAGCATCTTGTAATTAGGGGGACTCATTGATGTGATGTGCCATGATAGCCTGTACAGAAGTAAAGATGAAAAATTCCCACCCTTTTGTGAGACTGAAGAGACACATCACCAAAACAAAACTACATTTAGCAACGCACTGCCCCACTTGGTTCAGTATGTTCACATAACATCACGTTGTCATCATTTGGCAGATATACAGTTTTTATAAATCTGCTAAGCTATTGCTAAGCTGCCAGTTCAGTCTATTTCCTCTAAATCTCAAAGATTCATGTGTTTAAAACTGAAAATTATGGAGTTTTGACTCTATGACTTCCAACACACTTTGACAGTGGGTCCCCACCATGCTTTCTTCTGATGCACTTTGGCCCTTTTACAGTCAATGAATGATATCTGAAGCTACCATACAGAACCAAAATCTTCCCGGATACAAATAGCCAATTATAAAATGCAGCTCAGGGTTGAATAAATTCTTTGCTGACCCCATAGGTGATAAAGTGACGGCCAGGGGCGCAGGTTTCATTATCCGTATCATTATCACAGCTCATATGACTCCCATGCTAATGCCAGCAATTAGTTTGCTCATATTTTCTATGCGAAATTTTCTGTATGAACCTAGCAAACTACATCCTGATCACTTTGTTCCAGCTTTCTAATATAGAGGCATAAACACTGTGAATGACCATATATCTATTGATTATGAACTTGGACTGACTTAACACCCACACAATAATAAGACATGTCCAAATGAGCATTAGGATCCAAGACAGATCAAGCATGCAGCAATTGTACCTATCAGCCTCATTAGCTAACCCTGACCATCCTTCATGCTTCACAGAAGTGCTTTCTGCATTTTAAAATATCGTTAATGGGGAAAATACGTGTTTGGGATCTCAAATTATTGCTTCTGTGTAATGTTTTTCTAATGTATTTCTATGAGCACTGAAACTAGCTGTTCATATTTCATTTGGGTTGCCTTTCTACACCATCAGATCCACTCCTACGTAGCACAACGCTGTACCAGGTATGTCTTATACAAAATGAGAAGTGCCACAGAGAAATGCCTAGAGACAGCTACTTTTAGAAGTAGCAGTTTAGACTACATTGACTATAACTTGCATTAGTTATCTTCCTAAACCAGGGGATTCCTTCCATTTATTCATGTCCCCGTGAACTTCCTGCTATTATTATCCCTTCTAATCTTCCATATATGAAAAAGAGAAGTACTTTCCGGCAGTCTTCGTGTTTTGATAACTGAGGTGTCATCAGAATCACAGAATCACCGGGGTTGGAAGTGACCTCTGGAGATGATCTAGTCCAATCCCTTTTCCAGAGCAGGGACACCTAGAGCAGGTTGCACAGGATGGCATCCAGGTGGGTTTTGAATGTCTCCAGAGTCAGAGACTCCACCACCTCTCTGGGCAGCCTGTTCCAGTGCTCTGCCACCCTCAAAGGAAAGAAGTTCCTCCTCATGTTTAGATGGAACTTCGTATGTTCAAGTTTGTGCCCGTTACCTCTTGTCCTATCACTGGGCACCACTGCAAAAAAGCAGAGAGTTACTCTACATAGTTCACAAGCCCATCTGGTAAAGCGAATGGATAATGACCCCTTAAAAGTGATCAAGAGACAGGAATCATATTTCTGAAATTCCAATATTTTCACATATAGCTTTTCATCACACTGAAATAAGAAGTAAGCTTATCAAGTCTCTTTGCAATAAGGAAATTATAAAAAACGTTGATGGGGGGTGTGTGTGTATTCAAATATTTTCCTTTTTGTTTTAGAAAGTATTCATTAAGAGGACAGAATCCTGTCATGTGGTGGTCAGGATACCATGTCCTAGGTTGTACAAAAGTAGCATGCAGAGAGATGATTTTACTTTGCTGTTGTTATTTTATATATGTGTGTGCGTGTGTGTGTTTATGCCTCCGTGTGTGTGTATCTCTCTCTTTCTGTATCTCCCCAGGAATATTTTTACCAGAGCAAGAACTTGAGCATGTATGTGCCTTCCAAATCTCAGGCTGCTGTTGCAGTTGCCAGGCTACAGATCATTGGAGTCCTTCGCTTTCACTATACCCATTTCAGCTCCTGCAAAACAATATACTGTAATGACATGAAGTGAGATATTTTTCAACAAATTTTCAGCTACCTTTAGCAGAATAGCTTCTATATCTTTCTAGATATTGCCAAAGAGTAGGAGAACCTAAATACAATAGAAAGTGTATTTCTGACATTACAAGACTATAAACAGGACAGTGCAGCCTGAAGAACGATGCCCTAAACCAGAAGTCAGACTATTATTTTAGGTATTATACATGAAAGTCTCCCTTCTGGTCTATCTCCATTTGTAAGAATGAACCATTCCAATGCCTGCTTTCAGCCTGCGATCCTGCCTTCGTGCCAATTTGAAACAATATAATTTGGCAGGCCCTTTAAATTGAGATCTTAACTGGCCGTGCTTTACGAGTGGTCCCTTCAAGAAGCAATTCCTAAAGGAAAAGGAGAGAGGAGCCTGCCAGTGAGATAGAGTTATGGCTAAATCTGGGATACTCTGTGATATAAGTTACTGAAAAATGAAAACAATCTCACAGAATATCATCGTGCCCAGCAAATGAGCCATGAGAGATTTGGTGGGGAGAAAGAAAGGTAATACACCACTGTAATAACTCCAACAGCTTAAGGACAGCCTGTGAACTGAAAGTACATAACAGCTTTAGTAAACACAAAGTTTGAATGTCAGGAAAGGTCTTACCTACTGCCCTTTAAAACAAAAGGCATATTTCATCTTTTATTAAAAGTTTGATCTCCAACAGCAGACTTCAACAGGACTGGCGGCTGGTGCTGAAAATGAAAAAGCATGAATTACTTTACATATACATAGAAGCCAAAAACCCACAGATTTTCCTCTTCCATTGCTGCTCGCTATCTTTAACTATCAAAAACATCAGGATGCTTTCTTCTGGAAAAAGACTTATTGTTGACTAGTTATCTTTACTTATTGCCTACCACGTACACAATAACAGAACTTAAAGGTTCACTTAAATAGAAACAATAGCATATCCCATTCCACTGTGCTATTTCTCCAATGACTAAAACGAGTACTGGCACATACTCTGAGGTCCAAGAATTTTGTGAACAGAATTCTGAGAGTAAGCCCCTTTTTTTTTCCACAGACAGGTACTGCGCATTGCCTTTTTCCTCTCCTTTTCCTTTCCCACTAACGAGCAGAAGCCACCCTGGCCAAACGCGCTATTTTTGAACAAGTGGCATTGCAATGCATTCCCTCTACGCACGAATAAACAGGTTAAGAAATGCTTAACAGAGCGGCGTTTTATCAAGCGCTCACGTTAGGCATGGCCCTACCGTTGGCCGAAGGCTTTAGGGTATACACACTGCACGTAGGCCAGGTTTGGATGGTTGGCAGAAGGTCCTGCAGAGCAGGCAGCAAGGCGCGTGTCTCCCAGGTGAGGCAGGATGCGTGCGGGCACGAGTGCTGCAGTGACCTGATGCAGGGACACAGGCAAGCACTTCGGCATAGGGTGGGAACGTGGCAGTGGTCTTCAAGGGTGTTGGACATCGGTGCTGGCGTGGTGTTTCAAACGAAGGCTTGGGGATGCAGCTCTGCCCAAAAGTGAAAATACCAGAAGTTGCTGAAGGAATTTCAAATTTACTTACAGAAGTAGAAAAGGGTAAAGGAGGACTGCACACCATTTGAAAATGAGGACATCCGCTGCCAACATTACCCCCCAGAAGTCACATTAAAGAAACTACTTGCAAACAAATAACTGCATGTTACTTGCTGGACAGTGAGGTCGTGTTCCCAGTTCTGCTCCCCCTACTCCAAGCACTGAAAAAAGTAAAAATAAAACGTTTTCTAAAGCTCTGTTATAAATTAGGAGCTTTCAGATGGCTTAGAAGGGCTTGTTTGCAGGAACTCATCTCTCATAAAAGGCTTGTTGCTGCTCTAGGGAGGAGTAAAATAGCTACTGATGACATTCAAATCATGATCTGTCTTCTCAGCCATTAATTTTAAATATGATTCATACTCCATTATGCTCTGGAAACCAAAGAAATTATCCTTTATTGTGTCTAGCCATTTTTCATCACTATGTACTCATAATGACCAATTTTACTCTTCCCTTCTGATACGTGCTTGAAAATGTGCAGAAATTAACACCAATGTTTACATTTGCTTTTAATTCAGTTTCATAAGGATTTCCTAGTGTAAATATACATTTATATAATAGAATAGAATTGTTAGCATCCAACATACATAAACAACGTTAGCTTTTAAATTGCTTAAATGTTAGCGTTTGTAAATTAGAAACAAGTCCAGGTCAAACTTCAAAGAACAAACACTACTGAACTTTGTCCTACTTAAACACAAATTCAAACAATAAAAATACACATTTTCATGGCTGTCTAAGTCTGTGTTAGGCCATTTTAATAACCACGGAAGTGAAGTAAAAAAATGGGTGGGTTTGTAGTATTCATCTTCATTTTCAACATCAATGCATTTTTAGTTTTTTTAAAAAGCTAGATCATAGAAAAATGTCCTGGCTTAAATTTTCAAAAATCCAGATGCGATTCCTTGTTTCAGTTATGTGACTTTGCACAAACCATTTACTCTCTCTGTGACTCAAAGTCTCACCTGTAAAATGGAGACTTTCATTATGTATTTCCAAACAAAACAGGCAAGCTGTGTAAAGCTGAGACACCCCTTC
The DNA here is from genome assembly GCA_013397275.1 of Burhinus bistriatus. NCBI lineage: Eukaryota > Metazoa > Chordata > Aves > Charadriiformes > Burhinidae > Burhinus > Burhinus bistriatus. The sequence continues at coordinate 211,681 of VYXH01011593.1, read as the reverse complement.
CTTCACCTTTAAGAGACAGGGTGCATCCCCCTACCTTTGGAGGCAGTGGCAGCTCTGAAACCCAAGTCCAGGCAAAGTTCTTCCTTGAAAGCCTATATGAGAGGTGACATTACTCTGCTGTAACTCTCGTTAAACTTTATTCACGGGGTGCACAGCAGTGGAATACTATTTTTAATGTGTCCAGGACCTGCCTCCCTCCCTTCCCAGTCCCATACTCGCTGAGAAGCCACCGAGGGCAATGGGTCTGCCTGTACCACGAGGTTCCATGTGGCATGTGGTAGGACAGCACAGAGTAACTCTGAGTCACTGGAGTATTACTTAAAGAAATAATGAGATAAGACTATTGAGTTAAGTCTCACAGTGCACAGTTCAGTTTAATAAATATCTGATGGATCAGGACAGAGAAACAAATAATATTTATTATCACTAGCTACTTATTAAATAGTAGCTGAATAAAAGCAGTAAGCAGAGCATGACTTGCAGCATCCTCAAAGACAGTGTAATTTTAATTCCTGTCTGTCCAGTGTAAGAGTTCATGGGTATCAGAGGTTGAGTCAATTGTTGCTGGGTTTATTAAGGAAAAAAAAAAAAAGCCTCATTACTCTTTAAATAATGGTGATGAGTGCTGGGCATAGCAAGGCTTATAAACATCAGGGTTTTTTTCCAGAGTAAGGAGAATAAGGAGTTACCTCTACCAGTTAGGGATAGCAAATGATATTATGCAGCAAATACAGCTTGTCACAAGTGAAGCACATCCCACACCTCCCATGAGTACAAGCTTCAGAGAGCACATTTCCAGCTTAATCACTAAGATTAAATTTTAAATTAAGTTATTGATGGATTGCAAATAAATATGAAATTTGAAGTGGGGGAGCTAGCCCTATTTTTAAAACCTTAAAAGTGCTACAAGAAAAGATGGATGATGTATAGATGTATTGGTTGTTGGTACCAAGTTGCTGGCAGCAGAGAGGCTGCAGAGGTGGCCTCAGTGAAGAGTCCAGGGGCTGCCCTGTCCTGGACATAGCCAGCTCCACAATGGACCCACCACAGGACGACACAGCTGAGACCATCAGCCAAACCGTTGGCACCTCTGGGAAAACATAGTTAAGGAAGGGGAGAAAATGCTGGACAGAGAGAAAAAGGAACAAAAATAGTGTGAGAAACAACACTGTGAACACCAAGGTAAGAGAAGAAGGAGGAGGAAGAGGTGCTGCAGGGGCCAGAGCTGTCTGTGGAGAGTACCACTCTGGAGCAAATATCCACACTGCTCCAATGGAGGATCCCATGGTGGAGCAAGGTGGATGTGCCCTGAAGGAACTGTGGCCCATGTAGAGCCCATGCTGGAGCAGGTTTATCCTGAAGGACTGCAGCCTGTGGGAAGGACCCACACTAGAGCAGGGGAAAAGTCTGAGGAGGAAGGAGCGAGAGAGGAGCTGTTACAGAGTGACCATGGCCCCCATTCCCTATCCATCCTCCACTGGTCACTGGGGGGAAGTAGAGGAGCAGAGAACGAAGGACTGATGTTGAGCTTGGGAAGAAGGGGTGGGGTAGGGTGAAGATATTTTTATTGTCATCTTGATTTCTCATCATCCAACTCCAATTTAATTGGCAAAGAAAAGAAAAATTTCCCCAAGTTGAGTCTGTTTTGCCTGTGAATAATTGGTGAGCGATCTCCTTGTCCTTATCTTGATCCATGAGCTTTTCCATCCTGTCTTCTCCTGCTGTCCTGTTGAGGAGGGGGAGTGAGAGTGGCTGGGTGGGTGTCTGGCCCTTAGCCAAGGTCAGCACAGTAGACAACTAAGTTTTAAAACTGATCCTGAGTAAAGTCCTGGAAGGTCTACGTAAATTCCGAATGTGAAGTATACAGAGAAACAGTATTAATCTGGACTGACATCTGTAGGATCAGGTAAGGAGCTCATGAAAAAAGGCAGGAGTTCGTAGAATTATTATCGGAAAGATAATTTAATAAGCCTTCTTGCTATCCAGATTTTTCAAAATGTATTTGACAAGATCCCTCTTTGGCAATTAAGTGATTCTAAGTCACCGACTGGTTTGAAGTTTGGATGCCAAGAGAAAGGGATAAAAAAGCAAGACTAAATCTTCTCAAGATTATATTCTCAAGAGAGAAAGATATTGGTGAAACTGTGGAAAAGGCAGGAGTTCTGACAATATGACATTTAGCATAATTTATAAATTGCCACTCTAAGTCCAAATTACTCAATAAATAAAGGTGTTTCATCATTCAATTTAAATTTTGTCATTACTTCAAAATTGATGGATTCTGTGATTTAATCCTTATACCATTTATTTTGAAAAATGAAAAGTAAACTACCAAAATAGTAATTTTGAAGGAAAACTACATTACAATTTCATTCCAAGAATGTCTCCATACTTTTGAGATTTTTCTCCTTGATTTTCCTTCAGTGTATGTATTTGTTCTGTCACAGATCTACTTAAATTCAATAAGCCCCCTATACCCTTTTATTCAAGCTTGGGGAAGGGAAGGGAAAGGAAGGGAAGGGAAGGGAAGGGAAGGGAAGGGAAAGGAAGGGAAGGGAAGGGAAGGGAAAAGTGCTTCTGGAACAGACAATTCAATGGAAAAGCCTGAGTTTTGTGCCTGCTATGTTCAGCTTCCTCTGTATTTTTGTAAATTACACTCCCTTATACCAGAAGATAACTGATCTGTATTGCATTTTCCTAATGGAAATAAAAAGGCATCAAATATTGGCTACCTGATTAAGTAAAAGAAAGGTAAAAACATATAATTTTCTACAGCCATTGCTTTTACAAGTAATAAATTTACATGATGCTAGCCAGTCACAGTAATTGCTTCTATTGTCAATCTTTTATTTATCCTTGCCACATTTCTCAGAGTTTTGTTAAAAAATAAAAAGAAGTACGTTTGCAGCATTTTAAGGAAAATATTGAAGTTGTTGTTGAATTTATCTTGAATAAATAATCTAAATCCTCATTTAAAATTGTTCCCATTTTGACCTCTGACTTGTCAGAGAATGACTAACAAGCAGACAAGCTATCTGTGCTGCCCAAGTCATTTGCTGGTATGTAAAGGTCCCCTGTCCTTTCCTATCCTGCTATGACATCTAGCTTGCTTAAAGTAAAAAATCTTGACCCCCTGGACATTTTGTGCATTAAGTCAATTAAAACAGTACCAGAACAATGAACAATAACCTGTAGAAACAAGTAAAGACAATTTAATTGCTGAGTAGAATTTAGGGGCTGGAAAACAGAGGTAGAGACAAATTGGAAAGCAACTATTGCATAGCCACTTTCCCCTCGCCTTTTTTTATCTTGTCTCAAATGGGTGATAAAACGAAAATAAACACTGAAGCAACACAACATGAACCAGTCTATGAAACTTAATGTCCAAAAGATGATTCAGCATACCTGAACAAGAACACAATGAAGGAAAAAAAAGTTTATATAATTATAAAACTTATGACCATTAAGTTATTTATTTTGCAGGTATTTGCTGTGATTCTTTGCAAAGCTTTAAATATGTAATCTAAGAAAATATTTTTTACTGGAAAATGACTGAGATGACTGGTGATAAGAAGTGAAAATGAATTATATAGAAGCGAATGTATGGTATCATTTGATGCAATTCAGCTATTGCAATCGTCTTAGTATTATTAGCAGTTAAAAAAACTCCAACTTTTCTCAAGTGATCAACATCTATTTCCAGAATTATTTTGGGTAATATGCACAGTTAAGAATGATGCTGAAATTATTCTGTGAAGCAGCTCACGAAAAGATATTCAGATATTAATTTATTAAATGCCAGCTAGGATCTTGGCAGGTTAGATGGCCACAAGCTGCAAAAATTTTACTGTACATAAACTGACCTAAACAGGGTTCTAATTCCCAGAAAATGTAACCAGAGAACCACATTCTGCAGTGGTTTGCATTCAGTAGAGTATTACATGGGAGAAACATAGGACAGAGTGTGTATATGCAATACACTAAATATACCTTTTACAAGTTTCTTCTGTTTTGTTCTTTCCTTTTATGCTGCTCTTCAATAATGACCACTTTTGAAACAATATTTAATTCATGAAGCGTACAACTCCATAACAATGATGCCACTGATTTCAAACAGGTTTGGATCAAACTTGTGAGGTAACCCTATTTCAACCTTGAACTGGCCATGCTCCTGTTCATTGTATACTCTCCTTTGGCTTAACCTTATCTTCCTTTGTATTTGTGAAAGTTCATCCATGTCAACAAGGCAAAAGCAGAGCTTTAGTTCTTTTGCTTTACTTGTCTTATTACCAAAAAAAAAAAAAA
>VYXH01011593.1:133467-203484 GCA_013397275.1 Burhinus bistriatus | reverse complement strand
TCCCCCCCCCCCCCAAGTGATTAAACAGATAAAGCCAATGGGAGATAAGTACCTAACTTGTTAAAGATCCTTGAAAATCTCAGCTGGTGTTCATCAGAATCATTAGATGCTTAAATTCCTTAGGGAATCTGAATAATTCTTTCTACAGACATCTATACATGGCTGATTTGATGTATAGGAAAAGCCTCAGTGCAGTTTCTTTCTAAAGTTGTTCTTTTCATAAACACGCTTGGCAAAATCTATGCCTTTCAAAACTCCTGTATCATTAAAATGGTTCCTCCACTTTCTTGTTGCTATGAAAGAAGCTTGTACTAGTAAAGATCATTTCCACACTGGCAGGGAAATAACTATACTGGTATTAGACATATTCATAATGATACAACTTTACCCACAAATTGGGTATTAATAACCTAGTGGTTTAAAAAACACTCAACAATCTTAAGTACAAAACGGTTTTGGTTTTGTATTTTAAAACTGTTCATACTTCAGCATTAAGCAGCATTAATTCCACCTGTGATTATCTAACTATTATTTTGGGCTCATAGAGTGTCAGGTATGTAAGCCAGAACTTCAGCTCTGAAATAAGGCTGAACACTTTTCTTAAACTGGCACATACTTTACATACTTTGGGATTCACTTGCTCAAAGAAGAGTTTATATGAAGTCAAAGCTACACACAGAACCTTTAGATTTTATTAAAGTAGTGCTGTCACTGTTACTGAGTGTGGCTATTGATGGCTACAAGCTGTTTAGAAGGGACAGGTGAGGAAAGAAGGATGGGGGGTTGCCCTGTGCGTCAAGAAATGGATAGAGTGAGGAGTTGTCTCTGAAGCATAGCCATGAGCAGGTTGAAAGCCTATGGGTAAGAGTAAGAGACCGAGGCAACAAAGGAACTTTGTGGTTGGTGTCTACTACAGGCCACCCAATCAAGGGGAGCCTATTAACGAAGCCTTCTTATTCCAGCTACAGGAGGCATCGCACTTGCAGGCTCTTGTCCTGCCGGGGGACTTTAACCACCCTGATATCTGCTGGAAAAGTGGCACAGCAAGCTGTAGGCTATCCAGGAGACTCATGGAGTGCATCAAGAATAACTCCTTAAGTCAGCTAAGAGACAGCCCTATCAGAGGTGATACGATACTGGACCTCTTGGTCACCAACACAAATGAGCTAATCAGTGACGTCAAGATTGGAGGCAGCCTGAGCTACAGTGATCATGCGCTGGTGGAATTTGCAGTCCAGAGGGATAAGGGTCAGGTGAAGAGTAAAGTCAGGACCCTGAATTCTAGGAAAGCAAAATTCCAGCTCTTCAAGCAGTTAGTCAATAGGACACCCTGGGAAACTGCCCTCAGAGACAAGGGAGCAGAACAGACCTGGCAGATCATTAAGGATACTTTCCTTAGAGCACAAGAGCTCTCTATCCCCAGGTGTAAGAAATCAGGAAAGGGGGGCAAGAGACTGGCATGGCTGAGTCGAGACCTGCTGGTCAAACTAAAGGGTAAGGAGATGCACAGGCAGTGGAAGCAGGGACAAGTATCCTAGGAAGAGTATAGGGATGCTGCCCAGTTGTGTAGGAATGGGGTCAGGAAGGCACACAAAAGGTTTCTACAGGTGTATCAACCAGAAAATGAAAATCAAAAGCAGCTTATCCCCCTGATGAACATGACTGGCAAACTGGTAACAGCAGACAAGGAGCAGGCTGAGGTACTCAACAACATTTTTGCCTCAGTCTTCGCTGGCAGTCTTCCTTCCCACACCTCTCAAATGGATGGACTGCAAGGCAGGGACTCGGGGGGCAAAGTCCCTCCCAACTGTAAGAGAAGATCAGATCAGAGACCACCTGAGGAACCTGAACATACACACCCTAAGGGACCTGACGAGATACATCCCACAGTCCTGAAGGAACTGTCTGATGTAGCTGCCAAGCCACTCTCCATGATATCTCCTATGACTGCATTGTTGGAATGGAAGGACACAGGCTCTTTAGGAAGGACAGGCAGGAGAGACAAGGAGGGGGTGTCACCCTCTATGTTAATGACCACCTGGAGTGCATGGAGCTCCACCTGGGGACAGATGAGGAACCAACCTAGAGCTTACGAGTCAGGATTAAAGGGAGGGCAGCGACAGGTAACGTTATAGTGGGGGTCTGCTACAGGCCACCTGACCAGGAATACTGAGCAGATGATGCCCACTATAGACAGATAGGAGCAGCCTCATGTTCACACACCCTAGTCCTCATGGGGGACTTCAACCGCCCTAATAACTCTTGGAAGGCATAAGCAATCCAGGGAGTTCCTGGAATGCATTGATGATAACTTCCTCCTCCAAATGATAGAAGATCCAATGAGGAGAGGTGCCATGCTGGAACTTGTTCTCACCAACAAGGAAGGGCTGTTGGGGAATGTGAAGCTCAAGGGCAGGCTTGGCTGCAATGACCATGAGATGGTGGAGTTCAGGACCCTTAGGGCGGCAAGGAGGGCGCACAATAAGGTCACTACCCTGGACTTCAGGAGAGCAGACTTTGGCATCCCAACAAAGAGGAAGTGAGGCAAAAACACCAGGAGGCCTGCATGGATGAACAAGGAGCTCCTGGACAAACTCAAAGTCAAAAAGGAAGCCTACAGAGGGTGGAATCAAGGACAGGTAACCTGGGAGGAACACAGAGAAATTGTCTGAGCAGCCAGGGATCAGGTTAGGAAAGCTAAAGCCCAGATAGAGTTAAATCTGGCCAGGGATGTCAAGGGCAGCAATAATAAAAGGAAGACTAGGGAAAACATGGACCCTCTCCGCAAGGAAACGGAAGACCTGGTCATCTGGAAAACAGAGAAGGCTGAGGGACTCAATGAATTTTGGCTCAGTCTTCAATGGCAAGTGCTCTAGCCACACCACTCAAATTGCAGAAGGCAAAGGCAGAGACTGGGAGAATGAAGAACCGCCCACTGTAGAAGACCAGGTCTGAGACCATCTAAGGAACCTGAAGGCACACAAATCCATGAGACCTGATGAGATGCATCTGTGAGTCCCGAGGGAACTGGTGGATGAAGTTGCTAAGCCACTATCCATCATATCTGAGAAGTCACAGAAGTCTGGTGAAGTTCCCACTGACTGGAAAAGGGGGAACATAACCCTCATTTTTAAAAAGGGTAAAAACGAAGACCTGGGGAACTACAGGCCGGTCAGTCTCACCTCTGTGCCCGGCAAGATCATGGAGCAGATCCTCCTGGAAACTCTGCTAAGACACATGGAAAATAAGGAGGTGATTGGTGGCAGCCAATATGGTTTCACTAAGGGCAAATTGTGTCTGACAAATGTGGTGGCCTTCTACAACAGGGTTTACAGCGTTGGTGGATAGTGGAAGAGCAACTGACATCATCTACCTGGACTTGTGCAAAGCATTTGACACTGTCCCCCATGGCATCCTTCTCTCTAAATTGGAGACATGGATTTGATAGATGGGCCACTCAGTGGATAAGGAATTGGCTGGATGGTCACACTCAGAGTAGTGGTCAGTGGCTCGATGTCCAGAGACCAGTGATGCGTGGTGCTCCTCAAGGGTCACTATTGGGACTTGCACTGTTTAACATCTTTGTCGGCGACATGGAAAGCAGCACTGAGTGTACACTCAGCAAATTTCCCAATGACACTGAGCTCTGTGGTGCAGTTGACACACTGGATGGAAGGGATGATGACTGGAAAAAGGGAAACATTGCACCCATTTTTAAAAAGGGTAGAAAAGAGGACCCTGGCAACTACTGACCTGATAGCCTCACCTCTCTGCCTGGGAAGATCATGGAACAGATCCTCCTAGGAGCTATGCTAAGGCACATGGAGGACAGGCAGGTGATTTGAGACTGACAGCACAGCTTCACCAAGGGCAAGTCCTGCCTGACCAACCTAGTGGCCCTCTATGATGGAGTGACTACATCAGTGGACAAAGGAAGAGCTAGGGATGTCATCTATCTGGATATCTCTAAGGCCTTTGACATGGTCCCCCACAACATCCTTCTCTCTACATTGGAGAGGTAAGGATTTGTCATGGTTTGGGCAGATTGGCCCAATCCGGTGGAACGATAGATGCTCGCTCTCTCTTGCTCCACTCCCGAAGGGAGGCAAGAGAGAGAGAGGAAAAGAGAGACTTAAGAGTTTAGAGGGAACTAAACTACTTTAATGAAATATTAATAATAAGATAACGAAAAGAAAATAATGAAATATATACAAAACCGTATCAAGCTCCCAGGATGACAATCGCGTCAGCAGCAGGCCCTGGGGAAGTCCCAGACTGGACTCAGTGACAGACGGGAACTCGATTCTGGATTAGGACAGAGACAAAGAAAGAAAGAGAGAAAGAGAGAGACTGACCCTTTGATCCCTCAGCTTTTATACTGAGCATGAGGCAGATGGGATGGAATACTCTGTTGGTCGGTTTTGGGTCACCTGCCCTGTCCGCTCCTCCCCGCAGGTGTGACCCCTCTACGTTTTTGCGTTTCCGACCCTCCAATGGGGCAAGTAACAAAGTTGGCTGGCCTTGGTTGTTATAGCAATAAGTATAAGCAAGAGCCTCTCTGCATACCGTTCCTTGGCATCAACTATAAACATGGGTCTTATCACTCTGAGAGTGAACAGTTTTCTGCACAACATGCCGTTAATTTCAGCAGTTAGAAGAGGCCTAGCTAAAAAGTAAAGTCACTGAACAAAATTGGTCTCGTTTTACCTCAAACCAGGACGGATTTGATGGGTGGACTGTTTGATGGATGAGGAATTGTTTGGATGGTCACATCCAGTGTGTAGTGGTCAATGGCTCGATGTCCACATGGAGGTCAGTGATGAGTGGTGTCCCTCAGGGGTCCGTATTAGGACCAGTACTGTTTAATATCTTCATCAATGACATAGACTGTGAGATCAAGTGCACCCTCAGCAAGTTTGCTGATGACACTAAGCTGAATGATATGGCTGACATGCCTGAGGGACAGGGTGCCACTCAGAGGGACCTGGATAAGTTTGAGAAGTGGACCTGTGTGAATATTAGGAGTTCAACAAGGCCAAGTGCAGGGTTCTGCTCCAGAGTTGGGGCAATCCCTGCTATCAATACAGGCTGGGGGATGAAGGGGTTGAGAGCAGCCCTGCCAAGAAGGACTTGGGGATATTGGTGGATGAAAGGCTGGACATGAGGCAGAAATGTGCGCTCGCAGCCCAGAAAACCAACCTTACCCTGGGCTGCATCAAAAGAAGTGTGGCCAGCAGGTCGAGGGAGGTGATTCTGCCCCTCTACTCCGCTCTCAAGAGACCCCACCTGGAGTACTATGTTCAGCTCTGGAGCCCCCAACACAAGAAAGACATGGACCTGTTGGAGCGGGTCCAGAGGAGGGCCACAAAAATGATCAGAGGGCTGGAGCACCTCTCCTATGAAGACAGAGTGAGAGGGTTGGGCTTATTCAGCCTGGAGAAAAGAAGGCCCCAGGGAGACCTTATTGAGGCCTTTCAGTACTTAAAGGGGGCTTATAAGAAAGATGGGGAGAAACTTTTTAGCAGGGCCTGTAGCAATAGAACAAGAGGCTATGGTTTTAAAGTAAAAGAAGGTAGAGTTAGACTAGATATAAGGAAGAAATTTTTTACAATGTGGATGGTGAAACACTGGGACAGGTTGCCCAGAGAAGTGGTAGATGCCCCATCCCTGGAAGCATTCAAGGTCAGGTTGGATGAGGCTCTGAGAAGCCTGATCTAGTGGAAGATGTCCCTGCTCATTGCAGGGTGTTGGACTAGATGAACTTTAAAAGTCCCTTCCAACCCAAACCATTCTATGATTGTATTACACCGATGTGACCGAATATTGCACAATGATAGAGGATAAAAGCTAAATAGTGTTCTGATTAAAAGGAATATGTTATTTTCATAAACATTTCTAAAGCATTCAGAAAAAATATTAAACGCATTTTCCTCTGTCAGAGAGATAAAACATAACTTATTCAAGTGAATTTTTCCTGTTATTGTTACAGAGCAAACTGAAACTATAGAAAGGACAATTGTTGATTAAAAAAAAATATTTCTTAGTGTACACTCCACTGAGCAGGTTTCCTTTTTATATTACTAAAGCCATAGTCAAGATTCTTGCTTTTCAATAAACATTTAGAAAACTAGAATGCAAAGATATTATTTTTTCCTGTGTATCATATATATAAAATACACCCTATATAAACGTACTTTTCCTTCCAGATCAGTGAACCAAATTCTGTTTTGTATTTTTCTTAGATCCTGATATCATGAAGACTTTCACATAGAGGAAAAAAAATGGAGCTATTTGACTTTACACATATATTTATGATTTGTTGAACCAGGTTTGCCAATCCATTCCTAACTGCCTGATAGTACTTTATCAAATGCAGTAAGTATATTTTAAGTGTTGACAATGATATTATTACGATATATACAATATAAACTATGCATTAGACATAAATACTTTGTAATATCGTGTCACATCTTCAGTAGGAATTAATTATGAAATTGCTAAATATTTTCCAAAAGGACTAGTTTCTTTAAGTTTTCAATATTTTGTTTAAATGATACTCGTGTTGGCTTCTATGAAAATTACTAGTAAATCCTGTTCTTTGCAGTCCTGCATTTTACAATTGGACTTGACTTGCTTAAGGTTTGAAAGTATTAACTTTTCTGTTAGCTACAAAAATTGATGCTAGGGCTTAAAGAGCAAAAATCTAGGAAATATAAAGAGGAAAGTAGAGCTAGAAGTCGACTGAATCCTTTTTTTCCAGATACCTCCAGATATAGAAGGAGCTGTGTGAAACACCTTCAGACAAAATTTATCTTAATGTCTCTTTCAAAATATCAAGTAATATATTCTGTTCTTACCTGTAATGCTCTGAAAATACAGAAAATTAAGCATTGGAGATGATGACAAGTAGCCCCTGTGAATAAGTTGCTCTCACAGGGTTCTGCCAAGATCCAAAAATGGCCAGATTGTGAAAGCTGCAGGCTGTCTGCTTTGTAGGTGACAGATATCCTGAAGAGAACAAAGTCAAACACTGCAGCACGTGTAGGCCAGAGGTATGACATTGTTGGAGATATTGTATGCATTTTGTGACTCTGACAATTCCAGTGACAGCAGACCCGAGAACAGAAATTGTAGATATCTACATGCCGATGTTTTGGGGAAAATTTCTAGCAGTATTCACTTATACTTAACAAGGTGGTAATTCAACTTACTGTAGAAGCCTCTTTTCTCCATTTTACAAATATCTAGTAATTATGTGTCTGTATAATTTTTCTTTCTAACTATATGATACATAAATGTGGATTATTTGTACGGTTTTTTGTTCAGTAAAACAAAAATAATTTGAGTTTTGCAGGTTGGAAAAATAATCCCCCAAAAGACACATAATAAATCTCTTTATAAACTGCAGGATGATAAATAATTTTTATGACAGAAGGTATTGCCATCCAAAATGTCCTTTGAGAAATAGCTTTTTGAAAAAAAGCAAAACTAGGAAGCGCTAGGACAACATAATCAAAAAGCTCCAAGTCCTTTATGATCATACTGATTATACAGAGGTGATGATCAGCATCCAAGAATTAGCAGAGGAAGCTAAAGAGTAAAGCAAGTCTTTTTTATGACCTGCTACTGTTTGCATTATTTATTGTCTGAATCAAGAGGAAGTTAATGGCAACTAGACATTTCACTGGCAAAACTCATTTGAATGACCTTCATTTTTCTGATGACATTAATCAGCAACAGAAATACACGGTTTTGTTAAAAAAGACAAAAGAAATGTGTGCCTGTTAATATTCCAGGAATATTGTTAGAAACTTCAAGTCTTTTTACTTATCTAGAAGATGATAGGTGCCATAAAAGTGACATCAGGCATAAGACGGCCGTTAACAACAAATGTCCTTCAGAAACTTGAAATATTTTTGGCCACACAAGCATGACCAGAACTGTCACAATAATAAGAATTTCCAATACCTCCTCTCCTTCTTTAGAGATGTTTCTGGAACACTGCAACAATGAGGAACTTTTCTAGAATACATTGTTCTTATCAGGAAGGTCCTTAAAATAAATTGGAAAGAATGTACTCTATCTTCTGGAAGTCTAAGGAGTGCTGACAAACTGAACACATCAGATGTGAAACATGAACACAGTCAGATGGCAACTTCCACAACAGCTTCAGCCTAAAAAGAAAAGGATAGAGAGGCTTACTGAAATCACAGATAGAATAGTAAGGAAAAACCCTTCATCATCACCAGGAGGTTCAAAAGTCTGATTAATCCAAGCCCAGAATACCCAGAGACATGTGGTGGATAATTTTGAGGGAGTATAAGGTAAAGACAGATGTATTGAAGGAATTGCATGCATTTCTGTTTTCAACAGGATAAAAAGAAATCACTCCGATGTGGATTATGTGTTTACTTCTGAATGTTGATCTCCCCTGACACTGTGAGCAAGAGCAGAGATTAAAAAATAACAACTCCAAATAATATCACAAATAATGGGTGATAACTTTGTTAATTACTGAACAATATAAATGAATCCATGTAATAAGAACTACAGACTAAAATGTTTTATTTTGCAGCCTGAAATTGTCAACAGGATTTTGGAGGCTATTTACTCAAGTAATCAATAACAAACCAAATGTTACCATGACAACTATCATATTACAGGTGCAGTGCTTTGTATCACCTTTGGGTGGTGGGTTATAACCCACTTGGTTTAAAAGTCTCTTCACTACTTTGTCCTCTCAAAAAACCTTTAAAACAAGAAATGAAAACGCCAATTCTATTAATTTTTTACACCGGTAAGGCAGCCAACTTGCTAGGGCGTATGTCTACAAATCCAAATTCTAATGCTTACCTGATTATTTGGGTTGAAGAGTTTGAATTGAGCAGGACACGGCAATAGTCCCACATCACCTTTTCCCAGGTCACTGGCTATGAAAACTAGCAGTGTTCAAAAACTAGTGAAGCTTAGCCACCCTAACATGTTACAGAACCTAAGCCCAGGATGGTCCTTTGGCACACTCTGATCTTGTAAGATCACCACAGCTCTCATGGCATGAGTGAGACTGAAGGCCATTCTGGCCCTTTTGAAGGTGTACCCATCTCTTCCTCAATATAAGTGGTTTCTTAGTGTCAACACACTCAAACACCACCATCCTTGTCACTAGAGTTACAGCCAGGAAAACATCTTTGATTGAATCATCTCCATGTCTCAGCCTAGATGTTATTTTCCTGGTTCACATTTTCAGCTACATCACTCCCTTCAAGCTGACTCTCTACAAGCTACAGGTGGAGGCCAGACAGAATACCTATGGCATCTCAGTCGGCATTGGGCATCTAACAATTAAGTCTCATGACTAGTTTTGAAGAAATGACAAAGTATCATTTTGACCAGTATCCCTTCATTGTTCCTACCTCCGTATCATTAATTTACTGTTTCACGTGTTTCATAAGGGTTTCCTGGCTTACCTTCTTTCTATATCACAACTGGGCTGTGGATGCTATAGCAGCATGAGGCTACGAGCATATATGCCACCTGCTTGATTCAGGTATCAGCTTCTAGTAAATAAGGGTAAGCTTCTCAGACAGGGATCATCCCAGTGTCATGTCTGCATACACACTTAACTGCAGATGGACTTTGGTGCATGGTGGACAACTTTTATTACCTTGTATATAAACTATAAGAGGAATGCACAACTTGAAAAAATAGTAGAATGGCTAACATGCAGGTTAAAAGCTGTTCCTGAAGAATCAGTGAATGCTTGATACTAGGTTTCTATCTGCATCGTATGTAAACCAGCAGGAGAACTGTAATTGGCATCTAAATGAAAGAGAAACAGTTCTGAGAGTTATGAAAGTGAAAGAAAGCAAAAGAGAAAAATTATAGTGTTAAAAATTCTCATTTTAATAAGAACGTGCAAAGTTCTGGAAACAGAATTGGGCTTTTGGCAGGGGAGTCAGCAGGCCGAATTTAAATGTTGATTTTGATCTGTAGTGCAGAATGCATTTGGTAATAAAGGTTAGATACAATTTTTTTTGCAGTAAGTATCCTTTCACCTGGTGTGATTTAGATCCTAATTAGTTTACAACCCTGTAGCCAGTCCATCTTACAAACTGATGGGATTTTCTCAGCCTAGCATTTGATATGAGTGCAGTAAGTTCTACCTTTTCTTCTTCCTGCCCTCTTCATTTCTTCTCCCTCCTGCTAACAGCTTAAGAACAAAACCTAAAGAGTAAAAACATCCTGAGTTCTTAAATGACATTAAAGAACACAGCTTACCAAACAGTAGCCCTTTTTCTCAAAAACAAGTCAGCACTACTATTTCTCAGATTACATCTGTGATTGATACACATTATATAATAACATTTTGTACAGATATCAGCATAAAGTTTATATTGTTAGTAATGGAAAAATCTGATTCAGTACTTTTTGTGAGTCTGAGAGACATGAAGAATAGCATTATATTCTTTGAGCTAAATTAATCACTTCCACTGTTCTATCAATAATTGTCCATTGATGTTTCAAAATCACAGAGCGTACGTTTTAAAAGTATTGTACTGTATGTGTGGTACAACAGCTGTTTGGCATTATTTAAAGAGGCAAACATTTCTGCAAAGACATCGTAAGACATTGTACAAAAAAAAACTTTCAGAAGCGATTGCTTTAGGCTGAAACCTGACACAAGGAAATAAACTTATCCACAGTAAAACAAATTTAATAGGCATTTCACTCAGGATAAATTTAGCCTTATGTCTTAAGATGAGAGCAAGAATTACTTTAACTTAACAATGAAATACAGCTTTTGACAGAATATAGCAAGTGAGAATACAGATGTTTTGTGATGACCTCTTTTGCCAAAGCAGATTCAAGAGAGAATAGGCACTACCCATGGTGTGCCAAATGCTGATGCTGTAAGCAAAGACTAAGTACAAAACACGTATAACCTTCCATAGTCAAGGTCACACTTCAATTTGCATTCAAACTGACTGGCATCATCAGAAGTACACACTCACAAATCAGGTACTTTAAAAACATATTGTTCTGTTCAAGAGAAAAAAATAAATTTGTAGAAAAGAATTAAAATCATGAAATAAGAACATCTTTTAAAGCTACTGATAATTATTCAAATATATTTTGGGGAAGAGATAAAAAGAAAACTTGGCCGTATTTTCTGATGCAATTTTATAATTACAGTTTCTTCATCTTCACTAGAAGGCTTTTCCTGACACATCCTGAGGTATCATTTGTGTTTTTATTTCATAAAATCCCATTAGCAACACACAATCAGCCTGTGATCAAAGGATGTTCTTGTTAGGTGCAAATCATGTTTTGTGAGTCAGGGTTGATTACAAAACATAAATTCCAAGTTAAACTAGTCCTCCTACACATTGACTATTACCAATAACTATAGCAAAACACTTGTGATTATAATTGATTTTGAAATAAAGAGCAAACAGCATGTGGGTTCTCTAATTAAGGGACTGATTTTGGGTTGAGTTACTAGTATTTACAGTGCAACTCATTGTGCAACTCTAAGTTGCAGAAAGTTCTTAAGAAAATAGTTCTCGCATTTTTAAGCAAAAATAGGAGACTATATGGATTTTGTGCATATATATACATACACAGACAGGCATTAAGTAGTCAAAATTTTGCCAGAAAACTTTAAGAAAAGACTTTCTTTTAGTGACTCCTCTCTTGAAAAGATAAGTGAGCCAATACAGCTAATATCCTGATAGATGGATACCTTCATTTTCCTTGTGCTAAAATATACTTTTGGATTCCTTCATTCCAGAACCACTCTTTCTACTCTTTGCAAAATATTTTAAGTTATAAATGGCCATTAAAATCACAACAATCCCTATGGCATGATAGGCTGTCACAGCTCCCTAGGAGTTCTGCAATCTGCAACATCAATAACCTCTAAATTAAGGTGTTTAATCTGGTTAGGGGCAGATTAAGAAAGCACTGACGTGACAGAATTAGTCTAGCCTTTTAATTATCTGTGGATTATGACATTTGTCTTTCCAAAATAGTATTAGAAGTGAAAGTGAATATAGTAAGGAAACAGGCAAGTACTACGGAAAACAAAGTTGCACTGCACAGTATTATCACCTCTCGCTCTCCATGTAGACTTCTGTGACAGTCAAATAATGCTACTAGCACAGTCAAATCACTGTGTTAACCAAAAGAAAGGCACATATGGTTAAACTAGGACTTTAAGCAGAGCTTGGAGGAAAAAGCAGCACATAAACCTTATCAGCAGAGGAGTGACTCTAGGAGACAATTATAACAAGAACATGTGAGGCTTATCACAACTTCTCCTCTATGTCTCTCTGCTTCTCACAGTAATTTACTACAGGCTTGTGCAAACCCCTGTAGATTGGCTTTTATGTGCTGTAACACAAAGAGTTCTATCCAAGACCTTCATGTACCTTCTTCAGAAAAGAAGTGAAAAAACATACAGCTGTGAATACTCAATTCAGAAGCATAAGGGGTATAATCTCACTTTTTGGTACTCCTTTGAGACATTGGCATTCAAAACCAATGAAAAAGATGAGAGAGACAGGTGGGAGCAATCTGAGGCTAGTGAGGGGCAATAGGTGGCCTCCTTGAGCTATAGTGCCTAGAATAGCTGTGTTGCTCTAAAAACTGCACATGGCAATCAGTGCTTCTAAGGGTATTGATATGTGTATATGCAATGGCAGCTCTGTTGCAGCCTTCAGTGCAGCCGACTAAACATACAGAGGGTTGTCCAATCTGTTAATGGATGCAAAGGGCAACCTCTGTTTTCTTCTTGATCCTGTCCTGATTAGAACTAACCAGCTGGAGGAGCAGAAAAGGGAGGGAGGTAGTAACAGCTCCTCCCACATAGGTTGGACATAATCTATCTCATGTCTTGAATAAGAGCACATCTCTGTGTGATTATGATATTTAGTCATGTGATTAAGAATCAGCCAAATCTTCAAGGGCCTATTATGCCTCCTCCTAACTACCCTCCCTCTCCAGGAGAAATGAAAGCAATATGAGGACAGCTCAGAGCTTATTTTGTTATTTTTTACCGTTCTTCAAACTTAGCATTGGTTATCATTCACCTCCTTTTCAGGTGCAAACCCAATGACAATATACTTTGTCTTAAGCAGAAGGTAATCCCAGAAAACCGAACATTTAAAGTGAAAGAATTCTGTACTATAAATAAGGCTTTTCAAGCTGGACCTCAGATGATCTCCCAGCTGGCAAAAGCGTCATATTTATATCTTCCATAGCATATTATTAAGTGGAAGCCTGAAGAGAATTATTCATATATAAGAGGAGAATTGTTATTCCCATTCTATTTACCTAAGTCAGAACATATGGGTTCTGACAGTATAACCTTTCCTTACTTAAACTAGTGCAAAAATACAAAGTTATGCCATTTAACACAATGAATGTATCAGTATAAATCACACTGAGGTGAAAAATCAGGGCCTGTAACTCTAGTTCTGCTCCTGTTTCGCCCAAGTATGCTCTCTTTTTTTGGCTTTGTACAAATGTGCACTGGCAAGTGCTCATCTATTACATACTGAAAATCAAAAAGACTATTTCTATCCTGAAATAAAAATAAATTATATATTCCATTCCAGATTTGACAGCCTTCTCTATAAAGAGACATAGAAAATTGGGAGTTGTTTAAACCACATCCCACGAATCATCTTGCATGCTCAAATGTCAAGCTGGATTTTACATGAGTCACTGACTATCTGGATTTCTTTGGTCGTGTTTTTCTCTGATTGGATTTGTAGCTAAGGTCCACACACTTTTTCTTCTACTATATGGAAAACCTTCACCCTCTCATGCAAACTATATGGGAAAAAAACAGTTTAAAACTAAAAGAAACAGAGGACTGAAAAAACCCACACAAACACTGTGAAGTAGCAAAGTTGAGAAAGAATTATGTAATTTATAATTACTGACACATGGTAGCCGCATGCTTAGTTGGATACCAGATACCCTGGTGACACCATGCATACACAAAGCTGGAAGACATCTATTTTCCTCAAATATGTGAGAAATGCACAATCCAAGCGTGTACTGTTTTTACATTTCCCTCTTCCCTGAGTGTCTTGGACACTCTGATCCTTCCCACCACCTTGATATTGGCAAGACACCTATAGTGTGCGTACTTACTTCAGGCATTGAACAACGTGAGCTAACGTGAAGCCAGTCTTCCCCTTTCTTGCCCTAGTTATGCAGTGATACAGGAATGGGAGGGTTTAGCCCCAGACTGTCCCCTTTTGGGATCTTATCAACTGGTGAAGTTTGTAGCAGTGGCTATGACAAGGCCAAAGTTGGTGTGTAGTCAGCCAGATAATTAAGCAGCTCCCTGGGAAGCCCACACTCCCTTCTTTTGCTGTTCCTGGAGGAACATGGGTGTAGCAGAAAATGTAGGCTCATGTTTTCCATGCTTTTTGAATATAATCATTGGCAACGCTTAAAATCTGTGACTATTTCTAGCTCGCCGGTAAAGCTTAAAAATATGATATAGCCACCTCAGGAGAATACTTTTATTATGCTATCTCCTGAACCAAGCAGTTTCAGCTCATTGAGATTCAAGTAATTAAATGCTCGAGCAACCCCTGCAACTCTAGACGAGAATGCATGGACACACAGTCAAGTACAAAGTAAGCAAGGCAAATACCGTTCTGACTTCTGCTCTTTCCCATCTGATAGTCAGTTTGGTCATTCTTTACTGCCCACTTGAGATAGTTACTATTAGAGAAGGAACACTGATGAATCTTCTTTACGTCTGGTGATATTATTGAAATAGATCAGACAGATTGGCATTTTTTACTTCAGCAAACTTAATCCTCAGTCCACAAAAATACTGCTGAAGTTACACTAGCATAAGACAAAGCTTTTGGATTCTCCAAGGAGTTGGAATCTGTGAATTATTTGCCGCAGAAAGATGTATCTTGGCATCAGTTGATCTAAACTTTGAAAAGCAACATTGAAAGTACACTTTCACAAGGTAGAGACACTTGTTCTTTAAAGCATGAGATGTGTTACTAAAACAAAAAGAGAGAGAGGAAGAGAACACAACAATTTTACAAATGAGATTTTTCAGGAAAAGTAAACTTTTAATTTTCAGAAGTTTCAAAATATAACTTTTTTTTTCCAGTCAAAATCATGAGAGACACCATCAGGACCAAATGTTACTAGAAACTTCTTATAAAGGGTGCTGCATTTCAGACAAGAATCTTAAATATAGGTACCTCAAGCTGGGTTCCCAAAGGCCATATTTACGCACTTGTTTGCTTTGAAGAGTGCTGAGCAACCAAGCTCTCAACATGATTTGTGGTAGGTGCCTGGCACCACAGCAAAGCAGACAGATGCCTAATTACAGCCTAGGGAGCTCCTCTTTAGGTTGCTTCTTTAGCAAATCTTGGCCTTTATCCCTTCTCACAGGTGAGAAATCTTGTCCTTTTCTGTATTAGTTTGGAAATGTTCACCCTTTCTCTTCCCAGTTTTCCTCCCAAGATTAATATATACCTGTACATTTAAGTAAAGCAAATTGCTTTTTTAAAAAAAAAAAAAATATATGCTGTAGCAAAAAAATATACAATACATATATAATATTAATATTAAGTATTATTAGGATTATATACACACTTGGCACAATGTTTCAAGACAAACCTTCCTTTTCTCCTAGAGATGATTACAGCTAAAGGAAATGACAAAATCTGCTTTCCCGTATCTCAATGTTCCCAACCACCAACCTGGACATGCATGTAGACATGACAAATTTAGCCTCTGTGACCACCTAAATCTTTGTACTGATTATCAACATGCCTGCTGATCTAACATTCAGCAAATACCAAGAACTTAGTTCTTTGTAGCACTAATTTTTTTCTGTTTTCAGGATGAAGTATTGTTTCACAGGAAACTGATGGTTTAATTAATCTGGCAATTTGTTTTTAAACATTTCAACAAATAATTTGAAGAAAAAATAGTTTTAAAATTACTAAGAATGAAAGATTAAAATATTTCTATTAGAATAAGTTTAAATAAAAAATGTTTTAAATTTTATTTGTTCCCCTCTCTCCCCAGCTCTCCACCAAGTCTGGCATGAATCTAGGAGAGATTTCAGTGTGTGTGTTTGTGGGGGGGGAGGATTGCATCTGCATTTGTTTGCTCTAAAATAATAAAAATAGAAGTTAAACAGAAATAACTAATTAATGTGGAAAGACTAAATTTCTCCATCATGCCAGGGACCATAAAATGTCAGATTAGGAAGAAAAGTTTAGGTAAAACAGCTTTAAATTGATCCTTATGATCCTTATGCTGATACGTTTACTCAGATTTGGCAGACTATGACACACATTTTTTTAAGACAACGGGTAAATGCAGATCCCCACATTTTAACACTGGTCAGTGCCCCTGTCCTTTTTGAACTCATTTGTATGCAAACATCCACAGAAATGTGTGGCAACGTTCACCACAATTTATGCTTAGTGAAAAACATTTTCACTTGCTTTAATCTTATTTTCCAATAATTTCAACAGGTGTTCCCTAATTCTTGAATAACAACCAGATATTATTACCTATACCCTTTCCTCCCCATTAATTAATGACTTTTTAAGCCACATCCCCCTTCAGCCACTTGTTTTCAGTGATAAAGAGTCCTATTCTTTTTGATCTTTTCTCATGTGGAAGCCATATTAGTCTTACTGTTCTCCACATCCTGTTTTGAGCTGTAGTGCTCCTGTTCTGAGATGAGGTAAGTGCAATGTCACAGTACTCAAAACTCTTGATATACTAGAGACATACGTAGTGATGTAACTTGGGGCTTTTTGACTTCTCAGGAAACTAAGAGTTTCATAGTAACCTAAGGTCTCTACTGCGTGACTCCTTATTTAGAGTTCATCAGGGCTGCAAATGTATGCACATATACATACATATAAAGAAATGTACACAAAACTGGGAATATCTACTACTTAGCATGTATTGACACTGTTTCCTGCCACTATATTATTTAATTGGTGAGAACAGAATGCAGCTGTACAGCCAGCTTCGTATCATCATCTTTAACTTCATAATTCATGCCTTTCTCCAAGTTCAAAATACACTTGCGTATTAAGCACCGAAAGTCCCAAACACAGGATCTGGGGCCCCATAGGTAATGAATATTCATTATAAAACCTAAGCTCTTAATTATTTATCAGCCAACAAAGACACCTCCTAATGATAATTTCCTGTTTTTCAGGAAGCCGTATCTTTCAGGGTTTTTTTACGTAACTAGGTAAATGACATTGACTGTTTCACTTGTATCTGTCACATAGAGGGAGAAATGGCTTCCTCTTACAAAAAACCTATTGACTTTCATTTGCTGCATCATATTTATTCATGGGTCTGCTAATTAATTCTCTTTTTTCATAGCTCCTACCAATTTTATTCTCATGGAAATCTGATTTACTTGTTTATATTAACCAGGATTGCTCTGGAGCTCTTTTTTAAAGTTTTTTGTCATACTTGCCACTTTCCTTTCCTTGGGCACTGAGGATGATACAAAGAATTTATTGCAAACCACAGTTAGCAGTTCAACAGTTTCATATTCATGGGTGAATGACATCTGGCCCTGGCAATTTATTCCTATTCATTTTTTAAATTTGTTTTAAAACCTTTTTAGTCAGGTTTCATCTCAAGACAGTTTCTCTCCCCCTCCCCTGTAATGAGAGGTTCCTTCTGCCGTGGAGCTCCTGATCTGTGACACAAGCTGCCTTGAGCTGTGACAAGTATATTATCTATACATGAAGCAGAGGTTTCTAACTCAGCAGAAGCTGGGAGCTGCTCTCTTCCTGGGGCTACCTGTTTGGAAAAATCCTCACTTTTTGTGGTGGGTTGACCCTGGATGACAGCTAAGCCCCCAACCAGTCACTCACTCACTCATTCCCACCCCACCCCTCCTGTGGGATGGCGGAAAGAATCAAAAACAAATGCTGAAAACTCATAGGTTGAGATAAAGACAGTTTCTTAAGTAAAGCACCATACAGGCTGCTATGAAGAAAATTAACTCCATCCCAACCAGGCACAGTACAGTTTTGTAAAAGACAGAAAATCCCAGGAACCAGAAGTGGTCAGGGGCTGCCATGTACAGGACATAGCCAGCTCCCCAATGGACCTACCACAGGACACAACTGAGCATCAGCCAAGCTGGTGGTGTCTCAAGGAAAACATAGTGAAGGAAGGGTGGAAAACAATAGAGGACAAAAAAAAAAGTGTGAGAAACAGCTCTGTGAGCACCAAGGTGAGGGAAGAAGGAGGGGGAGGAGGCGCTCCGGGTGCTGGAACAGAGCTTCCTCTGCAACCCATGGAGAGATCACAGTGGAATAGATATTCATGCTGCAGTCTGTGGAAGACCCCATGCTAGACTGGATGAATATTTCCTGAAGGAACCATGGCCCATGGAGAGCCCATGCTGGAGCAGGTTTATCCTGAAAAACTGCAGCCCGTGGGAAGGACCCCTGATGGAGAGGAGCTGTTATGGATCAACCACAACTCCCCAACCCTCTACATGGATTGGAAGGTGGAGGAGATAGAGGAGTGGGGAATTAAAGAGTGAGGTTGAGCCTAGGAAGAAGGGGTGGGGTGGAAGGAAGGTGTTTTAACTTT
This sequence comes from Burhinus bistriatus, assembly GCA_013397275.1. Taxonomy (NCBI): domain Eukaryota; kingdom Metazoa; phylum Chordata; class Aves; order Charadriiformes; family Burhinidae; genus Burhinus; species Burhinus bistriatus. The sequence goes on along the minus strand of VYXH01011593.1, from coordinate 184,839 downwards.
TGTCTTTTTTTCTCATTATCAACTCTAATTTAATTGGCAATAAATTAATTTTCCCCATTAACTAATATTTCCCCATTAATTAATTATAAAAGTCTGGTTTGCCTCTGACAGTAATTGGTAAATGATCTTCCTGTCTTTATCTCAACCCATGACATTTTTTTTCCTATTTTCTCCTCCTGTCCTATTGAGCAGGGGGAGTGAAAAAGCAGCTGGGTGGGTGTCTGGCAGCCAGGCAAGGTCAACCCACCACATCTTTGTGAGGACATTTCAGCATGAAGGTTCATACTTCAATCCTTCAGCAAAAGACTAAAGCCAGGGATACCTTTGCAGCAGACTTGACTCACAATAGCTGATCCAGAGTCCTCTAAGATATTCCAGCAGGTTTAGGATTAGCCTGGTTATCTCCTGCTTCTTTTAACCATCTTCATTACTACCCAGGCACAAAGTTGCACAACAGAGAGCCATGTGCTATGATGAAGAAATGAGCTGCAGAGAGGCAGGGCAGAGCTACTGCCTGGACAGTAAAAGCCCACCCTCAGTCAGACTCCAGTGCAAATTATCACTCACAAATCATGAGGAAGGAAAGCTTGACTATAGTACAATTCAACATAAAACATCAAATAAGCACTCTCTTCATTGTCACTGTTGGTCACATGAGACTTGGAGGTCTGTTGATGAGACCTTGTCCGCCACAGCGGGCACAGCACTCGGGGCTGACTGAGCTGAAACAAAGCCCGCTCTCGATGGTGGCATGGAGTAGGTAGCCCCCAGTCAAGAAAACCGTGACTACCTCCTCTTCTCCTTCCCTTTTGTTTTCCTTATTAACTGGGAAAGACCAGGAGGAAAAAAAAATTATATAGTCCTCTTCCTCTTAGCTTGCCTGGCCTTAAAAATGTGGGAAACTCGGGAGCATAGGTTCCTGAAGTTGCAGCATACGTGCTGAAGCAGGCGCTGCTGTTGAGCTGTGTGGGGTAGCTCACTTGCAGGAGGTCCTCCAAAGGACACTGTGGCTGCAACTCGTTCCTATCAGTAGGGTGCTGAGGCTTGCAGAAGGAAACAAATGATACCCCACTGGTAGCTTCACAAACTGGAGTCCCTACTTGGGCATTGCTCCCAAGGACAACAGGAATAAACAGCAAGAACTCTGAGCCCCTACCTTGCATAGAGACAATGCACATGTTTGTTCTGGTGAAAGCAGGTCATTTTACATCTATGGGAACTCAGGCAGAGAAGGAGCTTGTGTCCTTTCGAGAAGTGTGTCACTGCAAAGGGGACAAGCACGTGATCAGCAGCAAGGTATCAACTTCCACCTTTTGTTGTGTTCAGTAGCATATTCTCACCCCACAAATCCCTGGATTAGCAAAGTCTAGCCTTTTATCCCTATTCTTTGGGTGTTCATCACCCCCATCACAAAAACAAAAACAGAATCCAAGCACTATTGCAGCAAACATGATAAGAAATATAATACATTTCCTGCACAGCTATCAGTAACCCTCTCCCCTTGTAGTACAGAAAAATCCAACTTTCAAAACTGTGATGCATGTATGTTGCCAATATAATGATCTTCTAACATGCAAAAGGAGGCCAGGAAATGATTTAAAATGCCATAAACTTCCTCAGAACAGGTTTTCTGCTGATATGCCTTTCTCCCTGAAGTGCTCCCCATGCTCTTTCTGAAATATTCATTGCCCTAATGATTTCTTCAGGCACTGCTCCTGTACATAAAGATTAGTTCCTCCTATCAGGAAAGAAGCAATTCCGAGGGAACTGTTATGGGAGAAACCCACAGGGTCCAAAAATGTATGTAAAAAATGTTTGCTTTTCTTCCTCTGCACCTAAGGACTTGATTTTAACCTTTACTTTCAGATGTGGAACTGTTACTGTTATCCATATGTTTACAACTAGAAAAACAAATCTCTGATATCTTATTTTTCTAGAGCTGTTATACATCTCTATTTTACCCACTATCTTCCTTATTTCATGCACTTGTATTGTGCACTTGCAACACTGCAGGGCTAGATGCACTAGAATTCACATGATCATCCCTCTCTAGATGCTTCTGCAGCTCCAAGGCAATTAAAAAATATTTCATCTGTCACTTAAACTGAACCTTTTTCCCCACGTTTACTTGCAAGCTTATTGTGTTTTTAGGAAGTCATTCCTTAACTCCTGACACCTTTAATACATGGTAGCTGCTTTGTAGTATAGCTTGCTAGAAAAGAGAATTTTTAGTAACTCCAGCAATGGAAACCTCAGAGTGAAAGCGTCCAGTGTTTGCACCCACAGTGTTCTGCAAGGAGGCTTGGTGCTGCAAGATGGTGAACCATGGCTCAAGAGCACCATGTTAAGTTGTGAAGACTGTTTCTACAGTTGAAACATTTCAGAAAAAGCGAGCTTCTACTTATGTGCATCTGTTTAGACTTCTGCACACTAAATTTACTGAAATGTAAACAAATAAGTGGCCCTTATTAAGATGTACTTCAAACAATGATGTACTCAACCCTGCACTACACTGTATCATCTTGTAGAGTAAGGGGTGCCAAAGCTCATTTGTGGGACGGACCCTTGAGTGCAGTAGAAAACATGAAGAGTACAAGAATAATATTTGGTAAAAGGTGGTCTGGGATGAATTTGAACCAGAAATTGGAGGTGAAGAGCACTATTACACTTACCCAGAAGAGAAAAAGCTGTGAGCTGAAGGAAAGCCACAAACACCAGTACCAGACATCTTGCTTACAAGTGTTTCAGTGGTGCAGTAACAAAGCCAGGAATTAATCTGCTCCATGCATTTCACAAACACTTCAAATAGTTTATGATGAAAGGAATACAAGCCAGACCTCTAACTCTGGGAGCCAGCGCCCAAGCAGACACATTTAAATAATCTTGTCTTCCATATGTTTATCGAAACAAGGGAATGGACATTCACCTCTTCCCACCATTTCTCCAGGGTTATGTTGTATCATTAGTAATCTTTAGAGCATCTGTTAAAAAAATACAAACCATGGAAGCTCCATACAGCACCAAGAACTTTACTTAGTATTTCAAGTTATTCTTAATGAATAGAAATATGAAGAATAAATAAAAGCTAAACAACCACTGATCTCATCTCAAATGATGACAGCATATGCAAAATAAACTGAAAAGTATATGAAGAAAAACAAAAGGCAGGTATAAACCATTAAGAAAAAAGAAACCTAATTTTGAGATAGAAACTATTTTCCCACACCAAAAATCCACCCAAAACCTGGAAATGACTAACACCTTCCCCTGCCCCAAACTGGACAGATTAATTCCATTAAAATTCTAATTGGCTAAATCCTCTCATTCCCACTGAAAATATAGATATTAAATATTTGATCAATCTTTGTATTTGATAAAATGATATTGGCTACAAATGAAACAATTAATTTGAAAAGGTATCTCACATTTTTTCCTATTGTAACATAAAGTTAATTTTAAATCATTAGTTTTAGAAGAAGAGAAAAACCAAGAGTAGTGCCCTAGGTAAAAAACCAACCAACCAACCAACCAACCAATCCCCAAACAAAACCTGTAACCAACACGAAAGAAAGAAAAAGATTTATCTTTTGTATATTAGGAAGAGAGAAGAACATTAGATGAGGAAGCAGGCCATTATTAACCATATATAGAAAAAATCAGAAGTAGTGGTAAATAAATATTCACCTGACAATTGCAATCATCATTGGTACAAAGAAAAAGGAGCTTTCCACATGTAAGAAAATGTTATGGAAAGAATAGTAAGCTTAATACAGGGATGAAAAAAAAATTACTTATCGTTAATATAATGGGAGAATATGATGCAATAGCAGAGTCTGTAACCCTTTAGAAATAATATGTTTTGACCTGACTGAAGTGGATATTTTCAAGGAAATAGCTGAAGAATTCATCTCCGCAAACACAGGACCTTGGCTTGAGTCAAAACTCTGAATCAGAGAAAGTTTTAAAGGATTTAAAAAGTCAAGATCAAGTTTTAATATTAGAAAAGTACTCTGATAAAGAGATTGCTGGGGGTACTAAACAAACACTGTCTTGATTCAAACCTTACACAAAAATAAAAACCAGTTCACTCAAGATTTTATAGCATCAACAACAGAAATTCAAGTTAAAAATATAATTGATGCTAGTCAAGAGAAGTGGGTCTTATTAAAAGATACAGCTCTGTTATCTCTTTCTGGGCATGGTTACATGCCTAGTTTATATGACAATGCCATCAATGGAATATAGCAGTGTTTCTTAAAAGCTTTTAACTTCTTTCTACTTTCATCTTGGCAAGATTTTTAAGAAAAAATTAACAGGGCACAATAGATGGAGTAAGACTTGAATCACTGACAGATCTTTAAGAAACATATTTGGTTACAAGGCATAAAGGCATTATTAGGAAAGTCCAGTAGGGATCAATCTGTCATCCAAAATTATTCAGTAATTTTACCAGCAGCCTAGGTGATGCCTAGTGATGTGTGCAGATAGCACAAAGTTTACCGTATGGTAAGTAACAATGAAAACAATTTTCCACTACAGAAAGGTATGAATTGACTGGTTAGGATGTTGTCAAAGCAACAGTGTGTATTAATATGGCAAAACACAAGGAAATGCATTTGATAACAAAGAATGAAGATTTTGCCCTGCAGGGTAGTAGAGTTTACTCCAGAAAGGATCAATCAAAGAAAGTCTGTTGAGTCATTGCAGGGAACAAGTTGGACATAAGCTCTGGTGTCAATGGTGCACTTAAATGTATTAGTTGCTCCTTGGTTATATAAAATGGGAATACATATATTTTGCTAATTTGGAATTTCCTGGAAAACTGCAGTACATATGTATTGTTTGGGAATTACCTAATGCATGCACAGCGAGTCCAGTGCTTTTTGGAAACTTCAAAGTATACCACTATTTGCAAGTATGGCTTGTATCTTTGTAGCCTATACACAGAATTCATGTATTCTCAGAAAGCAATGTGGTTACTCTGCATCTTTTTTCCATATACAGCATGCTCATGCTGCGTATGCCTCAGATGTTCGAACACGTAGTATCCCTTATGGCTTTCTACATGTACCTTATGGCCCGTTTGCAGTATGGCTGAAACCCTCCTTTTAGAACAGGGCTGACACATGCCTGGAAATCCCGGCCAAAGAAGAGGTTCTCAAAATCTGCCAGGACAAGATTTCCAGGTGGGAGAAGAATAAATAACCAGAGAAACAAAATGAAAATCAATATCTAGCCTCCTCGCACCCAGGAAACTGTAGACCCAGGAGGCGTAAGAAAATGAAACAAAATTAGGAAAGCCTTTTGCCTCTAAGGACAAGATATCCACAGGTGGTAGAAGGATACCATGTCTCATCATTTGGTGCCTGTGCTCCAAGGGAAGATTTTACTAGAGTTCTAAGAAAGGGCCCCAAAATGACTGAGAAAGGCATGACATAAATTCAATCTGTTTAGTTTACTATAGAGAAGAATAAGGATAAACCTTGCTAGTGTATGCAGAGTACCTATATTTTAAAGTAACCTGAATATCTGCAGTATCAGAATTCACCCACAACACATGAGCTGAAATAGCTAAAAATCCAATAAATTCAACATCCAAATAAGTTGCAGTATTGAGATCTAATAACAATTTAGCCTGGAAGAAGGCAAACTTGCTCTTGCTTGGAGTATTTAAAATAGGATTCAATAAACTTTAATGTATCTTTTGAAGATGGCTGTGTGGTATGTATATAAGGAAGCCTGGACTGGTGGCAACTTTATTGGATTAAATAATTCAATTAGCATGTAATGTGAACCACGCAGTATCATAGGGCCAAATTCAGAACTTTCCTGATAGAAAACTGTGCTTTCAGTAATAACTTCTTTGTTGTGTCCTTAATATTTGAAGTATTCTGTGGCAGAAGGGAATCTAAACCAACCCTGAATTTAGTGGTAAAGGCACATTTCAATTACCCCAGTAGATCTGACAGCACCAAGGCTTGTTAACCATTCTCATTTTCATGACCATGGTGTTACAAATATCGTGGGAAGCAAATCAAACCCCCTCATACCTGACAAGTAAAAAGAGTGACTGGTAATAAAACACAGCACTGCTCAAAATGATAAGCTGGTTCTTCCATTGCAATAAATCAAAATTGCTTCATTGGTGATGAAGTCTTTTGGATTTATGCCAGGTACGGGTCTGACCAGCATGTAGCATTTTGAAATCTGAAGAAACCATTTTTCTTGGCTGCAATGCATCTTATTCGTCATAAAACCACAGTAAAACATTCAGAAAGGTTACCCAGTACATTGTCAAAGTAAATGCGTCTCTATAAATCAGAGTCAGCATGGATATGTCTCGGGTGATACTAGTGTTGCTAAGGTAACTACTAATTTCCACCCTAGAGTAAATAGTTACATAAAGCTGACAGCTTATTCAATTTTATGTGTTAGACTCTGGGGCAGAGCATGTCTTTTATTTCCTCCTGTGATATTGACCTTATCTCGGGTTGTGCACCCCTTGACTGCTTAAAATCAGAGGTCACCTTTATCGCCTGCCAAAAAAGCTATCAAGGTAACAGCCAGCAAATCTGATCCCTCTGGTCTGCCACTTTCTCATACCCTTTGCTTTTTATTTTGTGTCGGGTTATGAGTTAAATTTCTTGACTCACACACTGAAGCTTAGAAACAGCATCTCTCAAATATCATGCAGCTGGTTTCTAAGTAAAGGCACACGGGTGCTATCAACCCAGTTTTCCCACTTAATTTGAATCTCCAATAAGTAAGCCCACTTGTCTTTTCCTTTTACACTTGTTGGAATCTTTGGTGGGCAGCTGTTAGTATCTGGTTGAAAACACACAGCAGTACTTATATGTTTATTGGAACTCCTCTAAAACTATTGTTTCAAGTGCAGTGTTTAGTGACAATAGCAGCTAAAACTATTCCTTCCCCTGTCTTATGGTGCACTTTACTTTCTACTGTGCTAGCACGATGATTTGCTAGCCTATGCTACAGCTCTGATTAAGATTCTCTCTTAAAAATGAAAAAAGCCTTCCCTGACGGCCTTTTTTATTAGCCCAAATCAATTCCTTGATTGGATTGAAAGAATGGCCCTATAAACAGGCATCCTGACAAAACTGAGGATGTTTGTGTGCATGGCAACAGGAAAATGAGAATGTAAGAGGAGAAGGGCAAGGAAAATCAAATATCTAAAAATTCAGATTTGCAACACTTACACTTAGGTATCCCAAAACCACAATACATATTTTTGAATTCTGCATTTACCATTTCCTTCCTTACTTAAGAAGATGCTAGACTGTAGCTTGTATATTTAGTTCTTGCCTCAGGTTTTGATACATAGTCCAAATATGCCTACAACGCGTACTTGGAATGCAGTGTTCTGATCTAATGCATCTGTAGTTAAATTCAGACATATCCTTTGAATTTCATAGAGTGACACCAGTTTACACCAGCAGAGAAACTAACTGAAGAAGATGCAACTTAGTAGGGCAACAACCATCTGCACACCTGTCAGCGTTGTTGAAATAAATGCTGAATAGTCATTGACCTGTAGCTGCTACATGAAATGACTTTTGAATGCAATCAGTTTATGTTACAAGAGGTTTAATCTCACTTGGAAATGCAGTGCAAAGGAAAAAAAAGGAAAAAAAAAATCAAGCCTGAGTTCACATAAAAAAATCTTCATGTCATTTGCAAAAAAATATTTACTTTATGAAATATCCATACATTCACACACAGTATGATTGATAGAAAAAACAAAAGCATATTTTTTTGGTTTTATTTCATTTTCCACTAATATAAAGAAGATAATTTTCCAGGTATGGAATTTAAGTTATCTGACCTAAATTCCTGAATTTCATAACTATTTTTAACATAGTTGCATGAAAGAGATTTAAACTAGTTATTTATACGCCCATATCTATACTATTATCACATTTATGCTGCTTATTCGGAGAACAAAAGAACACAATGTGTACTAAAAGATATGGTGTTGACAGCTTGTCAGATGTCCTGTTTTCCCCTGAAACAGAGAACTAATCACTGTCTCACACTGAAGATTTAATCCTATAAGCATTAATTTGCAACAGTGGAAATGTGGGATTGAAAGACTTTCTCATGAGATTCAGAAAATGTTTAAGTTCTAGATCAGAAAATTATTGCTTTTGGGAGAGACCGATCCCCGTTCGAACCCTACATGTGGCATCAGTGATTGAAGGCAACATCTTTATATTGGTGAGAAAGCGTCATGGACTCTCTCCAGGAAAACAGCTAAGCAAACTCCCTTCAGTTTGTTCAGCCTTCAAGACAGGCTGAGGTCTGTGAATCAATTAAGGATTCCAGAAAGCTCCCAGGAGGCATGAGGGCAGTGAGTATTTATTTGCACAAGCGCACTGCACTCTTGAGTCTTTTCTTAAATGGTTGTTTTCTATTCCTGTTTAGTCTTTGAAATCTAAACCAATAATAGAGATGATTTTATTAAGCAGACAGATGCCCTTAACAAACCGGACTGGAATCATCATTCCCTTTGACGTAAATTTATGGAGCAGTTGTCAGGTGGTAATGACTTTCAGTCATCACCATGTCTGAATCTGAGGCAGTGAATTGTGTAATAATAGTCTCGGTGTTACATTACAAGTTTCCTCAACCATGTAGTGTCCTGCATCCATCTTGGAAAGAATAGATCTCCATGCTCCTAACAAAATGTTAGAAAATTAAGATTCACCTTTCAATGCCCATCTAACGTGTACAGACTGAACAATCAGTCAAGTTTCCTGCATTCATGATTAACTTTTTAAAAGAAACTTTTAGTAATTTTTGTGATTATCACAATTAAAACAACCCTTCCAAAAAAAAAACCCAAAAAGTTTAGAGCAATGATTTCCATCTATGCAAAGTGAATATAATCAAAGCCAGACATGGTAGAAACAAATTTTAAAAAAAAAAAGTCATTTGCGAATTCCTCAGGCTTGTGGCCATACTGCCAGCAAGGAAATGGACACAGATGTTTGCATCGTGTTGAATTTTCTGCAAAACTAGTCAAAGAAATAGCTTTCTATTTCTTGAAGGGAAGAAATTTAAAAGAGTATATTTAACTCTAACTTCATTATATAGTGCAAATTAGTGTGTGAACAGCCAAAGATTTTATGCAATATTGACCTATAATACTATAGTATTGGCATAAACCAGAAATTTTTATTAATATAATGTCTTTTAAATTAACATATTTTGCAAGAGAACTTTAATGTTCATGTCTTACGGCATACTTTAAAGAGTGATGCTGAAGGACACATCACCATAAATACTTATTTCTGCAAAATTATTAACTTCCTGTATGGTTTTGCTTCAGAGCCTATAAAAAGCTACATGTGTTTACCCCAAGTGGACAATAATATTGTGTTTGTTAATGTACAGACTTACATAAAAATACTTGCATAGTGCCAAGTGCACACTACCATTAATGGGTAGGGGACTTTCATCCTCCAGGGAGTCAAGGAGCCAATTAACCAGATTTGATCTGTCAAACTGACATTTGCACATCCATGGAATTACAGAATTACAGAATACATGAAGTAAGAATGACAGCAAAGTAAACAAGATGCCAAACCATGAATCAGTCCTCAGCATGGGATGAGGTGAATCTACACTAGGATATTTGGGCTCCTGAAGATGAGGAGCCGTCTCATCTGCCAGAACATTCTCCCAGGTATCTACATACACATATCAGCTACATGCATTGTTTTGAGAACTGGTATCACAAGAGTTAAAAGAGGAAGAAATGTCTTTTGGTAACTGTGATAACCATAAGCGCTCTCTCACACACAGTAAGGTATTGGGAAGCATGCCAAAATCACAGTAATCCTCAGGGAGTATGTCACAGTATGAAACAAAATTATCAGCATACTCACCAGTACATCTGAAATTCTTTGAAATGATTGAACTCTTTCCTCTTTCCTTAGGATCACCATAGTTTTACTAACACCCCAAACAGGTTTTAAAACTCTGACTTTCCTATGCCTGTCTGTGACAACAAAACCTTCTGTACTAATCATATGAATAGCATACAGAAGATCCGCACTAAACTATACAAAAAATTTCTGTGCATGCAACAGTCAGAAGTAAAATAGACTTAGTCAAGTGCATGAAATTTGCTACAACTGATCTAAGTCAGTATGACTATATATTGGTTAACTACTACATAGAACAAGAGTTGCTCCAATATATCTTTAGGGATAACTGCAACCCTTAAAAGAAAGTATTTGAGAACATTTGACAATATTCCAGGACAGAAGATTTTAAAAGTTTCTAGGACAGAAGTCACTCATAAACTTGTGCACTTTTCGGTATCTCAGTAAATGAGTTACTAATACTTGCTAGCCAAGTCCTTCCAAAAGTCCAGATTCTATTTTTTCAGTAGGACAATAAAATAGAGTAGGATGAGGTCCATTATGTGCATTATGTTATGTGCAGTTATGCTGCACATAAAACTAAGCTATGTGTGTGGTGTGCTGCTTTGCTACAATTTGTCTTTGAAAGATCAAAAGACTGTCTACAGCGCTTTGTGGAGGACACTAACCGTGGCAGCTCCTGGCCTACATTCATATAAACAGGAAAGTCACTCTAACGTCTCCTCTATGTATGTATCAAGCAATAATCTCTTTTTCTTTTTGCGAATTGATAGACTTCTAGACATCTAACAGGCCTTTTCTAACGTTATAAACCTGGGTCCTAGAATTCTGTGATCACCAGTTTGGTCTTCACAGTATCATTAAATATGTCAGGTTGGAAAGGCTTTGGGAGTCGTCTGTATCCAACTCCCATCTCAATGCAAAGATAATTTCAAATTTATTGATCCCTGGAAATGAAGAATCCAAAACACTCTGGGCATCCCGGTCCAGTGTCTGACCACCCTCACGGTGAAGAATTTTTTTCTTAGATCTAATTACAATTTCCCTTGCTGCAGCCCCTGTTCATTACCTCTTGCCCTTTTGCTGTGAACCTCTGACAAAAGTCTAGCTCCATCTTGTCTATAAATCCCTTTTAAGCAGTTGAAAGTGACATTTAGATCTCCCTCTAGCCTTATGTTCTTCAGTCTGCCACTATTGAGCTTCATCACATTTCTGTCAGCCCATTGCTTACAGAAATCTCTCTGAATGACAGTCCTACCCTCCAATGTATTGATTGTTCCCCCGTGGTGTGGTGTCATATGCAAACTTGACGAGGATTTATCATCACTCAGCTCATTAATACAGACATTAATCAGTATTTGCCCCTGTATCAGCTGCTGAGCTATGCCACCAGTAGTCACCTGCCAGTTGGACTTTACACCACTGATCATGAACTTTTGGCAGCCTAGCAAGTTTTCCAGCTGTCCAGCCTATTTTTACCACTTTGGCTGCAGAAATACTAGTGTAGACGACCACGTCTAAGGCTCTGTTGCAGCCAGAGTAAACAATATCTTCTGCTCTCCCCTCATCCACCAAGCCAGTCATTTCATCCTTGAAGGCAATCAGGTTGGTCAGACACAATTTTCCCTTAGTGAATGCAAAGTAGTGGTTAACAGTCACTGGTTTTTGTGTCCCTGGAAATGGCAAATCAGTAGAATTTGCTCCATAACCTTCTTCAGGGCCAAGGGCGGACTGACAGGCCTATAGTTCTCTGAATTCTTCTCCTTGCCTTTCATGAATGTAGACTGTTTTGCCTTTTTCTAGTCATCAGGGACTTCCTTGAATGGCCGCAACCTCTCAAAGATGCCAGAAAGCAGCCTTGCAATGACTTTAGACTATGCCCTCGGCATCCTTGAACAAATGCAGTCCCATAAGCTTATGATTCTCCCGTTTGCTTAAGTGGTCCCTTGCCTGGTCTTCCTCTACCATTAGTACGGTTCATTCCCAGAGACTTTGCCACTGGGCACAGGATACATCAGGGGCCTAAAAGTCAACCTTGATGCAGTAAAGACTGAGGCAAAGATGACACCAAGTCCTTCCATATTCTTTGTCATTATGATACCTACCCCAGATCATTTGTTCCTTCTTTATCTTCTTATGATTTCAGGGAAAAAAAATATCATGTTTTTTGTTAATATATTTAACCAAATAAACATTTTTATCATATTTACACATCAGTTGGGAATGAAGCTGGATTGCTGCAGTAAACAAATTCATTGTGTAGTTTTCATTTATATAGTATTTCAACATACATAACAAAACTTTTTTCAGTATCTCTCTTTTACGGTTTGTGACTTCGCTAGATAATCTCTGGCGTCCTGTAATTTAGGAAATATAGCCAACTTTGATCCATGATGACATTTCAAATATTTGGTTTCTCCGCACAAATATTTTACCCTATACATTTACTGTTAAGCTTTAGCTAGAAACAAAATAAATTGCTCTAAGATTACTTAAACAGAAATTTTCCAAGCTAAAGAGACCTATCCTCCCAGCAAATCAACCAGTGGTAAAATATTAATTTCTTATTCAGGCACATCAGTAATTTTTTGTGTACTGAGAAGCTGGGAATAACAGCTTCATACCACACATTAACCTTAGGTCTCTTTGTCAAGAGAGTTTTCTTCAAAGATCTGGAAGGTGAGCTGATATGATCAGAAATGTGTACTTACAAATCAGCATGGACACAATTATACAGAGTGAAAACAAAAATCCCTTGTTTAGAGAATATTAATGTTTCAAAATCAAGCTTTCAAAAAACCTAGGAAAACACCATTTGCAGTTGTGCCAGAAACTTTAAATCGGCATGCTATGCCTACGCTTACAGGCTGGTTTTAATCCTATGATTTTCCTTTTCCCTACAATACTCATGCCATTCAAAGTACACAACAGACACTTTACTCTTCATAACAACTTGTCAATACTTTCTTTACCTCTCCTTAAGATGTGTCCCTTTGTTCAGGCTTTATTTACTATGCACTTTCTAAATCTACTCTGATTAGCATCACACAAGGACTCTGTGAGAGAGGGAGAAAGAGAAGTGCATTCTCCGTGGCACCATTCAATTGCTTCAGAATGTGAGTCCTGCAAGCACAAACCTTTTCACAATGCATGTTCCGAATCATCCACATAAACGATACTGGAATACATAATCCTCCCTCTATATAACCTTCCCTTCAAAAACTAGCTTACTCCACATTTTAATCTCTGAAAGAAGGAGGGTGAGTGGTGGGAAGCAATCAAGACCACAGTCATCTATGCAACAAGGAAAAGATGGAAAAAAGCAAAACAAATTGTCAAGTGGCTCCTGACCACAGTTACTTTGTTCACCTAAACCCAGGTCTCCCATCATGCCATATCCATTTACCACCTGAAGCACAAGTCAAAATCAATTTCCCATTCCTCTTTCTCCTCACCTGCTGTTGGTGTCCCCATCATTTCCTTTTCCTGCTGGTAGCATCAGTCTTCCTCCCTATAGATCTGTAGTCTCCCTCACACCCACAAGTTTTGCCTTTCTCTCTAGTCAGTTTCCCAAAATCTTGGTCTTCTGTCTCCATCTCAGGTGCTACCCTTACGGCATACAGACCAGCCAGCATCTCTCCTTGGAGCTGTCAGTACTGTGTAAAGTTAAGGGAGGCATTTAGAGCACAGGAAGGACAGTTTGCTTCCTCGCTTTGATGTTCTGTTCTGGTTGGACACCTATCAACAACCCAGAGCTAGAATTGAAGAGAAAAATGACAAAAGCAAGGTAGTAGCTTTTCACTTAACTATGGCTCCAAAATCTGGAAACAGAACTTCAAGGTCTCATTAATTTTGCTGAATTTTGTTCATGGCAACGATTTTGCAGATGGTTTTCCAGCTACTTAGAAGTCAACCTGATTTCCCCTAGAGTCAACAAACACTGCACATCAGGCATAAACCATCAAATTGTCCTCTCCAGCAAAGGTGGATCTCGTGTTTCAAAGCATGGAGGTTACTCGATCAAGTCTTAAAGTGAGGAAAAGAACATGACATTTTTCTCCAATTCCATGCTCAAAACACCTGAACTCTCCATGTTTCTTTACTTCCAAAACCCTCAGCCTTAAGATGACACACTGTAAGTTTACATTTGTATTCCATGAGGAGAGAGGAGCGAATAATATGCTACAGCTCTTGCATTAGTCTCACCAGGCAGAAGGTATGTACCACGCTACATTTTAGTGTAACCATTGCATGTGCATTCAGCTCCAGCCAGGATGGAAATTTTCAACCTGAACACATAGTAGTAGAAAATAAGGTTATACAAAGGTTGATAGAAACCGAAGCACTTGCATAGTATTTCAGGAGGATGACAGGCAAGAATGGCCGTATCACCCGCTTATCCAGGTCTCTGGACTACAGACCTAATGTTCATTGCAATGGAGAAACTTATGCCTTTCTTAAACGAAAGGATCGTACATGTTGAAATCCACAATGGTCTATGTGTTGCCGTTTCATGTATTTTCACGTTTGCTACTCTGGTCAACAGGATCAAACCCTGATCCCACTGAAGTGGGAGTTTTGCCAGTGACATGAACAAATAAGAGGATTTCCCTAACTCTGGGCATAAATTAGTTTGAAGTTGTGGCTTGGTCTAAAACATGTAATTATCAGGAAAGGAATTTGACCCCTTCTCTGTGTTTAGATATTATGTAATACATTTTGAGTATCACTTTGGCATAAATAGTGGTAAGTACCACAAGAAATGAAATATTAATTCTATAGCATATAGCCTTTATTTCTTAATATATACATACCTATATGTAACTATATATAACATATTATACAGCTTATCTATATACATGTAAATTATTTTATATAGTGTGTGTATTTATATATGTATGTACTTACGTTCTACATGCTATATGTATATAACTATATGTACACAGTTACAGTCTCCAGGAGTAAGGAAGCACTTTTTATATATTAAGGTTCTTTGTTGGTTCTGGTCATGATTTTCTCACTCCTTCCTGATCTTTAGATACAAGCTAGTTTCTGAGAAATCTGAGAGATGACTGAATTTCTGTCACCTTCTTCAAGATTTCAGGAGGGGGAAAAAGAAAAATTAATATTTGTTTCTTCAGCCCAAACCTCTTATGGGAAGAGATTGGCTTAAATGTTTATAACACAAGGCCTCCTTAGCTTGTCTTATTGTTGGGGGAGATGAAATCACTCACTGTGATATGTAGTGAAAAGTATTCCATTCCCAGGGCAAGAAAGTCAAGATGTCCTCATGCTGTCCAGGAGGGAACTAACAAATGAAATTTCCCTGTGGCCAGCAACACAGATTGCAATGAAAGTTAAAATTTGAACCACGTGTTCCTCAAGTATGGTCTGGCATTTGACCAAAGAGTTGCACTGAGAAGATCTGAATATCCTAAAACCACAGACACCTGCTTTCACACAGCAAGTACAATGGGTGGAACTGAATAAATTCCTTTTCTGCCTCCTCTGTGTTGCTTGGTGTTTGGCAACTTCATTAATTCAAATAGGGTTCTTTCCCCTTCTGACTATCCACCATGAATGAAGATGGGCCAGCAGAATGATTTTGACTGATCAAGGAATGTAAAGGTCAGAGGGCTACCAAAAGATGAGAAAGAGTGATTTAGTCATTGGAGGAAAGTCAGAGGGGTTGTAACATTCTGTGGACTAACTCAGCCATGCTGTTATAAAATAGTTCAAAAGAGAGAGAAAAAAAAGGATACTACAGCATTGGTCACCTCCCACCCCGCACTGTCACCTGAACACTGATTTTCCTCAGCCTGGTTCTTCTATTTTTAGCAGAATCATCCAGTTACTACAGGTGAGCTCACCAGGACATTGGCGTGTGAAGGTCAAAGAAAGAGTACCCCCCTGATAAACATGGCTGGCAAACTGGTAACAACAGATGACAAGAAAGCTGAGGTACTCAATATTTTTGCCTCAGTCTTCACCTGCAACCTCTCTTCCTACATCTCTCAAATGGATGGACTGCAAGGCAGGGACTGGGGGAAGAAAAGTCCTCCCACTGTAAGAGAAGATTAGGTTCGAGACCACCTGAGGAACTTGAACATGCAGAAGTCTACGGGACCTGACGAGATGCATCCCAGAGTCCTGAAGGAACTGGCTGATGTAGTTGCCAAGCCACTCCCCATCATATTTGAAAAGTCATGACAGTCAGGTGAAGTCCCTGGTGACTGGAAAAAGGAAACATTACACCCATTTGTAATAGGGTAGAAAGGAGGACCCTGGCAACTACTGACCTGACAGCCTCACCTCTCTGCCTGGGAAGATCATGGAACAGATCCTCCCAGGAGCTATGCTAAGGCACACGGAGGACAGGCAGGTGATTTGAGACTGACAGCACAGCTTCACCAAGGGTAAGTCCTGCCTGACCAACCTAGTGGCCCTCTATGATGGAGTGACTACATCAGTGGACAAAGGAAGAGCTAGGGATGTCGTCTATCTGGACACCTCTAAGGCCTTTGACACGGTCCCCCACACCATCCTTCTCTTCTCTCTAAACTGGAGAGATATGGATTTGATGGGTGGACTGTTTGATGGATGAGGAATTGGTTGGATGGCCACATCCAGAGAGTAGTGGTCAACGGCTCGATGTCCACATGGAGGTCGGTGATGAGTGGTGTCCCTCAGGGGTCTATATTAGGACCAGTACTGTTTAATATCTTCATCAATGACATAGACTGTGAGATCGAGTGCACCCTCCCCTCAGCAAGTTTGCTGATGACACCAAGCTGAATGATGTGGCTGACATGCCTGAGGGATGGGATGCCACCCAGAGGGACCTGGATAAGCTTGAGAAGTGGACCTGTGTGAACGTCAAGAGTTCAACAAGGCCAAGTGCAGGGTTCTGCTCCAGAGTTGGAGCAATCCCTGTTATCAGTACAGGCTAGGGGATGAAGGGGTTAAGAGCAGCCCTGCCAAGAAGGACTTGGGGATATTGGTGGATGAAAAGCTGGACCATGAGTCGACAATGTGCACTCACAGCCCGGAAAGCCAACCTTACCCTGGGCTGCATCAAAGGAAGCGTGGCCAGCAGGTCGAGGGAGGTGATTCTGCCCCTCTACTCTACTCTCAAGAGACCCCACCTGGAGTACTATGTTCAGCTCTGGAGCACTATGTCCAGCTCTAGAGCCCCCAACACAAGAAAGACTGTTGGAGCGGGTCCAGAAGAGGGCCACAAAAATGATCAGAGGGCTGGAGCACCTCTCCTATGAGGACCCACTGAGAAGGTTGGGGTTGTTCAGCCTGGAAAAGAGAACTCTCCAGGGAGACCTTATTGAGGCCTTTCAGTACTTAAAGGGGGCTTATAAGAAAGATGGGGAGAAACTTTTTAGCAGGGCCTGTAGCAATAGAACAAGGGGCTATGGTTTTAAAGTAAAAGAAGGTAGAGTTAGACTAGATATAAGGAAGAAATTTTTTACAATGTGAATGGTGAAACACTGGGACAGGTTGCCCAAAGAAGTGGTAGATGCCCATCCCTGGAAGCATTCAAGGTCAGGTTGAATGAGGCTCTGAGAAGCCTGATCTAGTGGAAGATGTCCCTGCTCATTGCAGGGGTGTTGGACTAGATGACCTCTAAAGGTCCCTTCCAACCTAAACTATTCTATGATTCAATGATTCTATCTTCCAGTCTATGTGGGTATAGCTGCATAAAGCAGAATCTATATTCCATATCATGTTCTGGGGGATCTCCCTTTTGTTGGCTTGAAGCTAAGTCATAGATAGAAAATGGCTTGCAAATTGCCTGCCAGTTGGTCAGGTAAATAACTAGAGGATCTTTTTGGTATACAGCAGTATTACGGGGCTGCCAGGTGTACTATAGGCAAACTTAGAAATAAGGAAAAAAAAAAAAAGAAAGAAAAAAATATTTCCTGAAAATATTGCTCTGCCTTCCCATGTTTCCGTTTTTAGATACAGCAAGTGATATTGATCTTGTTGATAAATAATTTGTTCCATTCATCCACGCTTGGAAATATTCTATCTATTTAGAACCTCTTGTGGAAATAGAGGTGTCTCAGTATGCTACTTATTTTGGTTTATCCAATATTATTAAGGTATTTTTACTTACAATATTGAAACAACTGAACTAATTTCTAAAAACCAAACCAACCAAAAAAAACCTCCCCAAAAAATCAAACCCAAATCACTTTTATACTAAAAAGGAGATATTGTAAGGAACAATTGTTTAAATAAGTACAGCTAATTTCCAAGCTCATTCAGGATTAAAATTAAGGAGTATTTCCTTTGATTCAAATTTTGAGACATTTATCTCCCCAGAGCTGTGCACGGAAGGTTGTTGTTAACTCCATTTTGATTATGTAGTGCAAATATTTACTTGTTCACGGGAGTTTCTTACTTAGAGCTGTGATGCATGTCTGACATTTCCTTTCTGCTCTGGACTTTATTGTAAACATAATTCCTTCCCATTCTTCCTCAAAAGTTCTGGCTTGTTGAAGTTAACAGTAGACTTAACATTGCAGATTTTAGGAAGCGTGTCTCTCTGAACTGTTCCTGTGTCATGAACTGTCTTTGATCCTTTTTTTTTGGAAGGTACTATAAAACACATTACAGGATATTTAATAATGTGACCTTTCTGGATGACAGCGTTTATTTTATCTGTCTAATGGTAGATTGCATAAGTTAACATCAAATCTTTTTATTCCTTATACAGATTAAAAAGTATTTTAAAAGATCAACATAAATTTAATAATTACACACAATGTAATAGAATTATACTTTTAACTAAATGAAGTGTTTTCAGGACTGGATTACCATCTATATTTTTAATAATATCAAAGTCAAGTTATTGATGGATAAGAAAATTCAAAACCTATCATATTTGGAAAGCTAAATTGTTAGTGATTAGTAAATATTAGTTCCCTGAGCACTTTCTATAGGTTGTTGACAATGGTAATCAGATTTCCCCCCCTCACAATCAGGGTACATTTGAGCTTCCAAAATTTAATAGTTCTCCTTTGTCATACCTGTGCTATTCAGTAAATGTTAGTCCTATATTTTGATATCATAAATGCTTTTTCTTCTTCACCAAATAAAGGAAATATAGCCCTTAAACAATGAACTAGAAGAGCTTTAAAACTGTAGACATTATCAGCAGATGAACTGCTACTTAGATAAAAGAATTATGAATTAAAATAACTGGATTCAGATGTGACATGTATATCGGACACCCTTGAATAAGTACCTGATAGAAGCTTTTATGCAGTAAGTGTTACCTGAAGGAGCTAAAGAAATAGGAAATACAAGCAACCTAGACATTGCTGGAGAAGAGAGTGAAGATCAGATGAAATGTCATGCTGTCTGCCAGAAATAAAGTCCACAAACTGACCAGAAGCTACAAAGAATCCTAATGGGAACAGGTCCACTGATGATTTTTTTATTATATTTAGATGAAGGATGACTTTTTTGCTGGCATGACTTGAATATGGTTATGCCAGGGGAAGGACTAAAATACGTTATGGTGAGTACATAATGTTACCTGATATTTTAATGTTCATAGATGAAGATCAAGACGTACAAGACAAAAGTAATTTGGAATATTTTAGAACGTTCCACCAGCAGAAGACATACACAGGCTTTTGACACTGTCTCCCATAACATCCTCATTAGGAAGCTGAGGAGCTGTGGGCTAGATGAGGAGACAATGAGGTGGATTGAGAGCTGGCTGTGTGACAGAACTCAGAGGGTTGTGATTAATGGAGCAGTGTCAAGTTGGGGGCCTGCAACCAGTGGTGTCCCCCAGGGGTCAATACTCGGCCTGATCTTGTTCAACATATTCATTAATGACCTGGACGAGGGGACAGAATGTATCCTCAGCAAGTTCACTGATGATACCAAACTGGGAGGGGTGGCTGACACTCCAGAGGGCCGTGCTGCCATCCAGCNTTCTTGCTTACAAGTATCTAAAGGGTGGGTTGGAGGAGGGTGGAGCCAGACTCTTTTCAGTGGTTCCCAGTGACAGGACGAGGGGCAATGGGCACAAGTTGGAACACAGGAAGTTCCATTCAAACATAAGGAAAAACTTCTTTACGGTGAGGGTGACCGGGCACTGGAACAGGCTGCCCAGGGAGGTTGTGGATTCCCCTTCTCTGGAGATTTTCCAGACCCACCTGGATGCAGTCCGGAGTAACGTGCTCCAGGCATTCCTGCATCAGCAGGGGAGTTGGACTAGATGATGTCTAGAAGTCCCTTCCAACTCTGAAAATTCCGTGATTCTGTGATTTAAAATAGGGGCTCACTTGAGTACGTAGGTACTGCACTGGTGTAAGGATCAAGACTTAAACTAAGCCTAAAGATGAATTATTTGACACACATGCAGATCAAATTCTGAAAAGAAGAGCATGAGAATTTGAGCTAAAACATTCTGAAGTTAAAAAATAAATAATAGAACTGATGAAAATGAAATCTAAGATGTTTCTGAGTTCCTATAAGAGACCTGAAATACAGTATGAGAAACAAAGGCTATTTTTATAAATAATGCATAATCACTTAATGCTGCTTCTCTTTCTTGCAACTCACATGGGATGGTCAGCTCTCTTCTGACCTCATTAATTTAAAGCAACTTCTGATCTGGGGCAAAATATCCTGTGACACATCTGCAAATCTGTAACAGCAGGCAAGTTTCTTCTATAATCTGCATTCACTTCATTTTCTGGGTCAGACTCCCGAGACCAGTTCTCGGTTCCTTCTGATTTCCTTCCTGCTCACACTTAATCTGCAGATCATCACATTACCTCCTTTACATCATCCTTCTCCCCTGCAGTGGGGTTGAAAGGCCAAAGAGTTACTTCTTTGATAGACCACTCATTTTTTTCCCAAGTGGTGTTAGTCACTATTTTCTCCCTTCCATTTTGTCTTTCTGTGGCCGCTCATTCAGCAGGGCCTGCCAACCTGTACTCCCTTCTCAGCTGTCTCCTAGGTTTCTGTCCTAAGCTCGCTGTCCAGGTGGCTTCACTTGTCCACCTACTGGTTTTCTGCCTTCATGTCCTCTTATGCTGTGCTAATTCTGGTACCACTCCACACACATCATGTTAAAACTAGTAGTAGCAATTCTTTACTCTGCTGTTATAAGGATGTCTAGGAGCCGTTCACTGGGGGAGTGAGGCAGATTGCAGGTTCCTAACTTTTTAGATACAGTTATGAAAAAAAAGTTGCGTATCCTCAACCTGTTGCACGAGCACACATTGTTCATTCCTGATTGCCAGCTTGCACCCAGAAGGACAGAGAATCCCAATCAGCAAAGTTTACATGCCTCCAGCTCCCTGATTGAGATGACGCCTTCTCTTGTTCTTCTGCCTGCATCACCCTGCACCGAGTGTGTAGGAAACAAAATATTCTTACCTGTGTCCTATGCAATTCTGAACATTGCCAGTGCACATCAGTTCCCAAGGCCATGGCATTTATGTGTCCCCACTTACCCACCTCTATGCTTCAGCATATGCTGTCAAACTTGAAAAGCCAGTGGGTTTCTGCTTATCCTTCCTCCCTCCCTTTGCTTCTTCTCCCTTACGCATACAGGCTTGTAAATCTAAAAGAGGAATATGGCTCCACGTAAGATTTTAGAAAACGTCTTCCCTGGTTTGTAAGTATTCTCATTACAAGGTACATAAAGGTAGCAACAAAGCTAACAGAGGAGAAGGAAAGTAATTGTAATTCTATCAAGGCTTCTAATTCAAGCAAACGGCTTCAAATGTTAATAGATTTCCAACGCAGTACCATCTAATCCTACACTGTCGATTTATATAGTAGGAGAATCACCTCCACTGACATGTTTAATGTGCTTTTTGTAGCCAACCAACTTGAGCCATGATCTCGTCAGTTCTCGTTAGGCAAATGAAGCAGAGGTGGGTCAGTCTGTGGACGGGAGACCTCTGGGGACAGATGGATGCTGTAGCATGCTCCTGCCAGGAAATACGTTCAGCCATTAAGGAAGTCACACCGCAGTAGTCCCTGTCATCCCACCCAGACTTCCCCATGACAGTCAACAAATTTCCGCGCCTCCCTCTTGCCTCCTCTTCACCCTCCTCTGAGCAGGCAGCAGACGTGGCGATGGAGACTCGCCGCAGGAGGTGACACTCTTCCCTACGGGTCTGTATTAAACTAACGTCGCAGCAAGTGGCAGGAGGCACTCTGCTAATAGAGGTTTTGTCCTCGGGATGAGAAATAAAACATTATCTGACTTGCGGTCATTAAAAATCCTACAGTGTTTTTTACCAGACTGGGGTTTAGCGCCAGCATCCTGATCATATTCCAATGTGGGTAATTGCATTTCACCTACTTAAATTCCCCTGATGCACAAGCGGAATTCTCCTATTCACCTCTTGAGCTGAAATTGGTAGCACCAGCAATGCAAAGGTTGCTACTATGTGCTGCCCTGCTGATGGCTGTGTTTTAGCAAAGAAGTATATTGCTTCCTCCACGCAGAGCATTTCAAACTCTTCGTAGAGCAACTTGATGCATGTGAATGGTGCTATATATATACACAAAATAATCAGTCAATAACAAGACAATTGTGCAGTGTGAAAGGATTTAAAAATAAATTAGTTTACCCTCCCCACAAATCATTAACTTAAAAAAAATAATCAGACAATACAGCATATACAAATTAATATCTTGGTCAGGTGAAGAAGTAAACATTTCTCTAATATAACTGAGAGCACTGATATTGATTTCTGAGTAGATAGGGTACTGTAGCCTCTAGCAATCCTATGATTAAATCACTAGCTTCAGCTCTGGCATCAGTGTTTCCTTCACTTAAAAAAAATTAAAAATATATATGCAGAGGATATCTCCAGATCCCTAGAGCCGCTCCTCTGAGTAAACCAGCAAAATGTAAATATTTCCCTGAGGGCTTTTGATCTAGTGCTAGATTATCTGACTGAAGTTGATCATTTTAGTACTTCTTTGAACAAGAAGTAATTTCTGCCTTTCAACTTGATTTGTTAAAGCTTTGAATGGAAATAAATTAAAAACTGCAACGAGCCTCTCTGACAGGACTTTCTGAGCACTCTGTGGACAAACAGATTTGCTGGTCTCACAAGTTCTGACCTAGGTCTCCAAAAAGTTAACACCATTCTTTCCTTTGGTTTTACTGGACTTAAACCAAGGCTTCCCACTTGGAGGCAGCAGGCACTGTGAAGATACAATACTCCCACTGCCAGAAACAGAGGTTTTCATATAAGTCAACTACAGAATGTGAAGACCTTTTAAACCCCGTAACCTGCCACCAGAGCAAACTGTGCCATAAAATATGCAAGCAAATTTGGAGATCTGATTAAAAAATCCACTGAAATCAGTGGGCTGGGTTAATTTAGAGGAAATCAAAACCTAGAGATGTTTTGGTAAATCTAAGTTTGTTACACTTCTAATAGATCCAACAATCAGTTAAAGAAAGTTTACCATCTCACCTGTCTTGTCCACTTTATCTTAAGGAACAACACAGAAAAAGAAAGTTTTACAAAAAGATTTCTTTAAAGCTGCCTTAAATGCCTCATATAGTCAGGATTCGAAGTGGTATACAAAGGGCCACATTTTCCATTTTAATTAAAACAATGAGAAATTAGAACATTAAACCTATTGAATTTTTTATATATAAATTAAGTGAGGAACTTAAATAATAAGGCCAAGAATGAAGCACTATTGAAACAGCAGCCCCAAGCAGAATAATCTGTTAAAAAGGATTAGAGAAGAAATTCTCTAAATATTAATAAAAAAGAGAAGTTACTGGAAATTATACTTCTTAATTTAGCACCATTTATTCCTTATAAATATTTTCTATTTAAGGCCTAATATGCATTAAATATTGATAAAATCTTTATTAAAATAGTTTCACAGTGGCACAATAATTTTTGAATTCCTGAAACATAGGACAAAGGAGTCCTAAATTGGGAGATTTGATTACTAGGAAATTAACAGTCCATAGGGTGTTCCCCCCCAAGACCTACAGACCCACCAAAGCAATTTCTGCCCCATGGCCAGGTTACTCCTAGCCGGTAGAGGGCTGTGCCCTTGGGACATGAAAAGCATCACGGGTGATGCCACCTGAACACACTTGCCTGCCTGATCCCTGCTAAGACATCTTCAGTCACTCCAGGAAACAAAAATCTGTTAGTGCAATTATTACAAACACAGTGCTATAGTAAACAGACTGTTGAATAATAAATGTACCCTACAGGGAGCTTGTGCTACATGAAGCCTCTTTCTCTGGCAATAATCTCTCACCACGAAAAATTTGTTCATACCACCTCTCACTCATTAGTTCATTGGAGGAGGTAGCTATAGTTTTCAAATGTGTAAATGTACTTTTCTTTTACGTATCTTTTTCTTTGTTCCTTCCACCTTCCCTTTCCTAACATGTTTTTATATCTTTTCATGACAGTGATACTATCCCAAAAAGAATATGTTTTGCTAGTGTTTGTTACTATTACTGTCAATATTTTTAGCCCATCATTTACTGTAAACGCCTTTCATTCAACTCAAGGGTAATTTGTTCTGAAAACAATGAAAAAATATATGCAATTTTTCTTATACAAATGTTAAGGTAATATGATTTAGCAATCAGCAGCAGCTATTATTACCATTTTTCTGAGCTCTAATAATCTACATTGTATTCTGTTTCAAAACTGTGCTGGGTTTGGTTGGGATAGAGTTAATTTTCTTCACAGTAGTTGGTAAGGGGCTATGTTTTGGATTTATGCCGAAAGCAGTTTTGATAATACAGGGATGTTCTAGCTATTGCTGAGCAGTGCTTACGTAGAGTCAAGACCTTTTCTGCTCCTCACCGTGTCCCACCAGTGAGTGGGCTGGGGGAGCACAAGCAGTTGGAAGGGGACACAGCTGGGACAGCTGATCCCAACTGACCAAAAGAACGCTCCATACCACATGGTGTTGTGCTCAGCAATAAAACTAGGGGGGAGGTTGGCAGGGTGGCCACTGCTCGGGGACTGGCTGGGCATCTGTTGGTTGGTGGTGAGCAATTGCTTTCCATTTTCTTTCTTGGGATTTCTTTCTCTCTCTTTGTTTTTTTCCTTTTCACAACAATTTATCCTTATTATTTTATTTTATTTCAATTTTATTTCAATTATTAAACTTTTTATCTCAACCCACGAGTTTTCTCACCGTTCCGATTGTCTTCCCCCATCCCACTGACAGGGAGCACACGTGTAGCTGTGTGGTGCCTAGTTGCTGGCTGGGTTAAACCACGACACAAAACTAATGGTCAGAAAGGTTTGGTTATTCATAAGTAACTGTAAGTACATCTTAAGCACCTTTCAAGCAAACATGAAATCATAGCCAACAGATATCATGGCAGGAATCTTAAATTTGGCATTTCTAGAAAACGTTACATTTTTTAATGAACAGAGAGACATAAGCAGAAGAATCTGACTCGGTATTTATTAGCTTTAGTGTGTTCTTGCCTTGCAAACTTTACAGTGGAATAATACAACAGATCTTAGCAAAAGCTTAAATCACTTCTACTATTGACCTTGTCCTGCTGTCATTAATCATAAGGAAGATTTTCTTTTGATGTATGTATTATAAGCTTGTCTTCAATTTTCAGTAATATGTTAGGAAGATGAAGGAAACAAAAGAGTAATAGCAAATACAAGAGCATTTTTTCCCCTTTTTGAAATTTCCTGAACTGCACTCTGCTTTCAAAGCAATAAGCTTTCTGGGCATATTGTAGAAAACAGCAAAGAATTCATACTCATAGCTTCAGAAGCAGGTTTCCTCACTTTGTGTTAGTCATACAAATGCAATGCCTGCATTTTATAATTGCTCAGCAATACTCTTTATTCCATCCCTCACAGCCACACGATAAGAAGGATTATATAATTTGCACACAGGGGGAATAGATCCCTAGTGCCTCGCTACACATGGATGAGGAAGCATTTTGATTTAGCCATTAGATTGAAGAGTGTTTTATCCTACTTAGTTTGCATTGCTCCATGTGCCAGAGCATTTCAGCCTGAGAAAAGAAGGCAAACCTCACCAACTTAATTCCCATTTCAGACTATTTCTCCTCTAGGGAAGAAGTAAAGAAGATATTCTCCGAATTCAGCTGTTTATAACTGCTAGTGAAAAAACTTTTCCCGACACTGCCAAACTCTTTCTGAGAGCAAAGACTGCTCTTCTTTTGACCCAAAGAGTCTCCATACTGAAGGCAAGAACCACGTTTAGTTTTACAGAGTAGAATTTTAAATTTAAACAAATGATTTTTCAGTCCTTCGGCTCTCATCTCCATAGCAACCAGGGGCATTTGGGAAAATCTTACAACTATGGATTAGCCACACACTTTATATATTATTAATGTAATATTTCCTAAAGGAAAGTTCAGATGGCTGTGAATTCCTTCTTTTTTCTGTACCTATCTTGGCCTTATTTTCTACGGTTTTCTTGTTATTGCCCAGATGTCCTTCAATCTCAGCACAATTAAGACAGAGCCCTCTCTCTTTTCCTTCCCTAAATATGTTTCCGTTAGCCTAGTCTCAGATTCAGGACAACCCTAACTTTCCTCCCACTCAGTTACACAACTTGTAATCACTTTTGAGTTGTCTGTCCATATAATCCCACACAATATTATCTAGATCTTGAAGGTTCCTCAAGCACAAGATATTTAAGAACTTGAGCTGTCTGGAATGAGAGAAGAAACAGGTTTTCATCCGAGTTTTCATTCTGCTGTGTCTCAGCTACTGCAGTTTCCTTTCCTCTGGCCTAAATACCATATGTCTTCACTTCTATCTGTTCAAATTTTTCTGCCAAAATAACTGTTCTGGCTCATACATTTCTGGCACCATCTCCCTCATTGCTCTCTACAAATTCCTTCCTGAGTATAAGACGTTTTATGGATTAGCCATTTTATATCTACTGTCACCACACTAGCACTATTGCTGCTGAAGGTAAGATGGTAAAAGTGACTATCTGACTAATATCAAGGAAAACAGCATTACCACGCATACAACTTTATTCCGAATTCCTGCTTCCATTTCACTCAGAATCAAGATGCAGCTTCTGGTGAGGCAGCAGTTCGCTGTTGCTTTTTTGCCTCATCAGACCAATGAAAACCTTACAGGTGTAAGGCATGATATATGCCTTATACCTAAGTACATTTATATGCTATCACCATGGACTAAAATATTTTTCCAGAATTATTTCACTCCCACCTTATTCTTCCTTACTTACTTTGACGTATCAGCTATCTCTTATTATATCTAGATTGGAAGCTCTGCAGAATAGAAATTATTTTCTTTCCATACTTTTGTATGGTGATTATACAGAACATGATGCAGCTGTGAAGTTTGAATCCTTAGATTCTACTACAAGATAAATAGCCGTCTCTAGCTGAGAAAATAGGCATATTTGCAGCACATTGAACTTGTGCTAGGGAATCAGAGCAGAGTCAGACTGATGTAGATTATCGCAGGTGGATCCCGCAAGACAAAATATTGGATCATTTATTGTGTTGCTCCTTGGTGTTCCACTGATCACAGGAAAGCTGTTGGTTTTCAAACGATGTTGTAATTGTTTGGGATTCTTTCTCTTTCCCTCTGTATATTTGATTTCCTTGCTGAGGACAGGGAATCATGGCTGGGAAGACATATCCTGCTTTTTAGCCCATTTATAATACAATAGTTGGAAAAAAGAAAAAAAAAAAGAAAAGAAAAGATACTTAGAGTGAAAGAAGATTACGGGAACAGTGGATCATAAATATTCTATTTTTTCATAATATATTACATTCAAACTTACACTGTAGCTCTGCAATACTGCTTGGGGCTTTCAGTATTAAGTGATGTTTTATGTGATTGCATTAGTTATCTTTTTTTTTTTTTAAGTTTAATAAATTCTTGTTAGTGCACCGTCAGATAACTAATAAGGTATAAAAGAAGTCATTAGCTTAACCTCAGAAAGATATCTTAACTAGTGAACTATAAAATTCTGAGCTCTTTTAAGCGTCACCTGGAGAACTAGGAGGCATCTTCCATCTCTAATTCAAAAATCTGAAATTGAATATCCTGCTATACTTGAATAAGCAAATAATGAGTGCTGCTTATGCAGTTAGCTCACAGATGTGGTCACTGCAAGAAAAGGCAAGAAAGAAGAAGCATATGTGACCAAAAAAGTGAAAAGATATTAATGAGATTTCAAATGCAAAGTGAAAATCTGAAGTCATCATACACTTAAAAGTGACTGAAAATAAAGAGTTGGGGGCTTTTTATTTCTTGATTTTATCTAAAATTATCTAAAGATTACTTTATCTAAAGAACTGCGTCATCTCATTAAATAACCCCAGTAAAGCAATTTGATCTGCACAGCTGAACATGTCTATCTAAAGAGAATTCCAAGGACACCCATGGGATTCCACATAGGTTGCAAGAAAGTTATGTGATGAATTCATTAATTTCTTTAATATTCTCTATAACTTTACAATTAGCATTGTTTACATATCTGCATCTCCCTATATAGATATACACACACACAGAGGTAAAGGCTGATTGTTTGCAATGGCCCGTTGTTAAATATTGAAAAATCAAATATTGACAGCAAGCACAGAGTTATAGTTCATTGAATATGGCCCATTTTAAATAAAAGAAACTTCCTCAGAAAACTGCATAATGGATTCAAATCAAGATTCCATGCTTTACAGTACAACACAGTCTCCTTTGTTTAGTCTGTAAAGCTACCAAGTATACAGGCTAGAAAGAGATAGCCAGTGACTGAACAATATGCTGCAAATGAACATACCTTTAGATATAACTGCCATTAAAATATAAAGTAACAATGTAATTTAAAAACTGTTGAATAGAGATCTAGTGGATCAGAATTGCACGTTTGTTAAAAGATATGGAATAAATTATTCCATATGTGGATTAATATTTGCATAAATTTGAACCCATGATTTTGTAACTCAAACCCTTACTCATAGTCCATCTGTACTATTTAAAACAATATTTTTTTCATTACCAAAGCAAAGACATATCAGAAATAGGGGGAAAAAAAAAAGACAAAATCTTTTCTCACATTTACTACGGTAAGCTTTTATCATATTTTATAGTCCTTATATAAAAATAGACAGTTTTTTTCTACTTTATCTTCTTAAACATAGAGTAGAAATAAGGCCAGATATTTTGTCCTCTGTTCTTAAATACTCTACTGCTTTCTTGTGTGTTTTACCATTACATCTCAGATGAAATCTCAACTTATTCTTCATACTCCTAACCCATTTTTTGCCATTGCAATTATCTCCGTAAGTACATTATATGTATAAAAAAAGCATGTGGGGAGTGAATTCTTATGAAAAGATGATACAACAAGAAAAAAGCATGTTTTAGTATGTGAGCCAGATTCTCTGCAACTACCTTACAACAAAGCATGGAATTAAGTAATAGCAACGCTGTACAACTGGCAGCATAATTTGATCTCATGTAAAAACAGGAATCTTTTTTCCCCTCTCCTTCTGTTTTCTTCAACAGAACCATCAGCAAGGAGAATATTATATAGCTAGTATTTATGCAAATTTAAAAAAATCCCCTACACAATTCATTAAAACAAGCTACTCTTTCTTAAAAAAAAAGGCCCAAACCTGTCTCTCTGTGAATGAATACAGGAATTATTCCTGCTTCTGCCTTTGGACTTATTGGTACATGCTATGCATTCTTTGCTGTCTGTTCATAGGTACAAAATTCAAAAGAAGGATGTATTTTTATTCTGTGACTTCAGAGCACTCAGATATATATCAGAATGTACACAGCCAGCCCCAGTCCCACAGCTGTTGCCTTTTCTTCTTTTCTTAGGTTTACATCAGTTGACCAATACAGCTCAATAGCCTGCATTTTAATTTCTTGAACCTCAGACCAGTAAGGACCATCTTTCTTATTTCTGGAAGCTGCACTTACTATTTGAACAGCTTAAGATCAATGCATTTAGTGCTGACAGCTTTTATCACACCCAGCCAAGAAAAAGTTCAGCTGAAAAAACCCTTCTGCTGTAAGAAGAGCTGTTGTGTATCCTAATTCATACATAAAACTAAATACCTCTACTTTCTATAGTAGGGACTAGCAGGTTGCCACATCAACAAGATGGAAAAGAAGAAATAAAATCTTGCTGTTCATAAAAGACTCTGGGACTTCACTCTTCAGTCTTTGACAAAAGTATCCGGGACTGAGTTTGTTACGCTTGGATGATGAGAACTTGACCATACCACCTGTTTTAGAACAGAGTTTAGTTAAACACAGACCCATGCAGGTGCTGAATATAAGCAATCTGATCCATCAAGCTACAGTACGTTGAGCAGCAAAGACATGTTTTGGAATCTTGCTAAACATGTAGATGCCTGCACTTACTACGTGGCTTGTGGTATCTCCCCACAGGAAAGCATTACATCTCTCAACCTGCTGGAGATGCTTTGCCTAATGCAGCCCAGGAAGCTGTTGACCTTTGCTGCAAGAGTGCATCATCAGGCCATGATCAACTTGGTGTCCACCACAGTCCCCAGGTCCTTTTCTGACCAGCTGCTTTTCAGCCAGTCAACCCTCAGCCCGTGCCAGTGTATGAGATTATTCTTTTCCAGGTACAGGACTTTGCATTTCCTTTTGTTTGAATTTTTTCTCCAACTCGCTTGACCTGCAGTAAACTACAAAATTAATTTGTACCACAAAGTCCTGGGCACAAATAATGAACTGAGTCTAAGAAACAGTATCACAGCAAATGCAGTTAGAGAGGAAAAAAAAAAAAGAAATAAAAGAAAAAAAAGAAAAAAGGAAAAAAGGAAAAAAGGAAAAAAGAAAAAAAATTCTGAATAACCTTACAGAATGACAGCAGGAATAAGAAGTTGTTCATGGTACTCCAAAACAGTGATAGCATATTCTTCATTCAGCTTGTAAACTTCTATCATAAAACTATGCATGTGCCAAACAAATTGGAGAACACATGCCTGAAATATTCCTTTTCCTTGGCAAATTTAATCCTAGATGTATGCTCAGGTTTTAAAAAAACATCAAGTACTTATAAAATGTTCACCTTCATAAACTAAGTTTTCATTCAAATACTCCATGTATTATAAGCAGAGCTGGCAACAGCTATAAGTAGAGGCTACGAGCCACTTTCCATGGCAGGGCTCTCTCTACAGTTGATTATAGTTAAATCCCTTGTTCCAAGGCTTAACTTTTTTATTCTTTTTTTTTTTAAATATTATTTTTAATATGTCATTTAACATATTTCTTGTTCTTCCAAGAAATAAACTAATTTTACCAAAGGGATCATCCTGATATGAGAACATTCAAAGTGCTCTCCCAAGTGAATATCCTCCTATTCCACTAAGTTAAAAGCTTCCAAGAATCTCAGTTTACATGTATACAGTAGCAACTTGTTAGAATTTGAATAGTGTCCAACAGTAGATACCACTCAAAAATGTTTCCTGAAATTAATCCTCTTAGATATGATGAATCCTTTGCTACAGAGTCTCAGAAGTGAGAGCATGGACACTGGTAGCACAGAAGAGAGAACGATACAATTTTCTAGTGCATAGCAAAGCAAAACCATACATTCAAACATCATTCCTCCCTACATCATCCCTTAAAATAATCATGCAAACTTAAAGAGTTCCCTTCTTCTATTCATATTGGAAGTAAGCTGATAAAAAATATCTGCAGTCATTAAAGAAGTATTTTTGCACTTTCAGTGTGGACAATCATTTTACACCTTTGGTCATTTAAGTGTATGCTGGGATAAATCAAAATGAATTTCTATTGAGATCTAGCGCTACAGAGTGAGCTCCATTACAGGAGAAACAGAATCCCATATTGACTTCAGATGCTAAAGGAGAGCCATCAGCAATTGACTGTAGATGATATATAACAAAGATACCCAGAAATTCAATACAGAAGCACCAAATACTGCCAAGCCAACATGCAAATATAATGTGCAAATATACAGAGAAACACATAGGGGTGTGAAAAAAAGAAATAGAAATAACAAAGCATTTGCAAATTCTCTTCTGAATACCTACAAAACATTTACCTCTAAGGATGTTTCAGTCCTAAGCACTTAAAGATTTTGGCCCGTGCTGGATTCTAAATAGCACTGAATTTCTTAATAGACCAAAACTAGCAATGGATTCCAATTCAGCAGCTGATCCCACTGACAACCTGTAAGAAGACTAAGAACTACAGCAAATTGAATATTTTTGCCCTTGGAAACAAGTACACTAGTTTCCTTTGTGATTACAAGGCAATAAAATAGATGAGATAGAATTATAGTTGGATACATATGAGATTGCAGTTTTAGTACCACCTGGCTTAAAAATAAATATATTAGTGACAGAATTCCACAAAACTTATATTGAAGTTCTAAAGTATGTGACTGAAAGAAAAGCAAGTAGTAACTATGTACCTAAATGTTCAAGTCCCCATCACCAAAACTATCTGTAGGTGAGTTCAAATTACAAGTTTCTACCTAAAAAGTAGAACACTCTCTCTAAATCACTTTGAGTTTCACATGACACACAGTGACATAGTAAATATACCTAAAAATATTTCCTGGAGAGAATCTGAAAGAGACTGCAGCATGTATTTCAAGGGGCACACAAAAGAAGGAGAAAAATTTAAAGTAAATTGCTCTAACCAGTAGCCCCTCTGCACTGCTCGTAAAACTGTGTGTTGCTATGCATATTAAATATTTAGGCTGTTGCTGGCTCAAAAAATCTGGAGAAATGATGGCATATGTCTTAATCTGTACAATTATCTACCAACCAAAGCGAGAGACAAAGTTATCAGATATAAAATACCATTCAGTAGGGAAGAAGACATATATTTAAATACTGGCATTAAGATTTTTAAAGAAATAGGGGAATACACTAATGAAAACCAATCAGAACCAAGGAATAAGTCAACTGATTTTTCCATCTTCTTCAGCTTAGTCTTCCTGTCAACTGTTTTGCCAGTCAATCATAATGAATGATTCCATCTGGCACAGATTAAATAATTGTTCACCTCGAAGAAAGAGTAGCATCCTATGGAATGTGCATAGGTTTTCCAGGAATAATTCTACTATGTTCAGTGAATCCATGTTTTCTTTCTTTTTTTAAAATTCATTTTCAGTCCAAGAATTTCCAGAGCAACATAACCTTGAAGTTTAATGAATTAACACAGAAAGGAGTTTCTTGTTAGAACTCTTTTCAAGTACTACAGTGAAGAACAAAACATCATCTGAATTGAGACAAGATATGCAGCTGAAAGCAGTTTCCAGCCTCAGGAAGAAAAAGCATATTAAACAGTGAAATGTAAGAAATAGTTAGACTAGTAGAAATAATAATAAAAATTCTCTTCACTTTAGTGTACATCCAGCTGCTGTCTCCATATAAATGCATCTGGATAGCTAATGCTACTGAGGCAACCGGAAAAAAGTTTTTCCTGAGAAGAAAAACAGATTTTCTGGTAAGAATCTCTCAAATAATGGAACCCAACAGTTTACATTTAGAAACAGTTAGTGCAACAGAGAAATATTTGATCTGTGCTAAAACCTGAGTTATGACTTCTCTGATGTGAATATGCTAGGGGCAAGCAAAGGCAAGGATCAGTTCCTAGAAGAGACTGGTTGACGAGGCCCTCGGAGTGCATCATGTTGTATAGTTGACCATCAGCATGACAGGATAAGCAGAATAAGGCTAGGAACTAATTCCTTGTTGGTACCTGGAAGTGGGAATTAAGAGGAGCCATGCATCAAAGACAACGATAGAAATAGCAAAGCAAATACAGTTACATTCGGCACTCACTCCAATGCCCTAATGACTTAGTAAATAAGTTCAGCAGCACAAAGAACCTCATGGACTACAGCAGCACAGGAAATTAATATTTCCAAATTCATAGGAATGATCTTAAATTTCTAGGAAAATTTCTAGTAAAATCCCACCTTTTCAGAGCTGACCTCTGAGAAACTATAAATACACATACGGTAGATGAAGACAGAGGAAGTTTTTTAATGACTGAATTTCCTCACAGTGATCAAAATCCAAGAGAGATACATATATGAATGAGTTAAAAGATACATCCACTATAGATAGATGTATATTTTGTTGTTTTCAACAATGTATTTATGAGTTACAGTCTTTGCTAGATTAAAGGTACTATCTGCTTAGTGGGGTAGAAATTGTACAGGATAAAACCCTCAGATCCCACTGAAATCAAGGAGACCTTTACTTTGGTTTGTTCACAGCTATAATTTCACTCACAGAGCTTGTAAGGAGAAATTTCCAGCATGCACAGAAGTAGTGTATCTAAGTCAGGCAGCCACATTTTTTCAGTCCCCTGCCTCTTTTATTTCTTACATTATCACTGATATTTCCACTAAAAGTTTTCCTGAGTCAAAGTTTCCTCTAATAACATGACCCTCCTTCAGTGTGAAACACATCTAAATAAGGTGACATATTTAGATGGTAGGTAAATCCTTAATGCCAACACAAACAGCTTCAGAGAAGGAAAGATGTCGTTTCATTCTTAAAAGGAGAGAAAAATACCAACTGATAAAATGGTCAAACAGGGCTTGATCACAATTTATTTCTGACCTTTTAATGTCTTCTGTTCTCAATGATTTTCTGTCATTTCTGCCTAGCTTGGACCTGAGACCTATCCCAGAGGTATTTAGCTTTATGCTGCTACTTAACTTTCAACCTCCATTTTCAGGATTGAAAGATAAGTAACTAATTGTCACTGAGATATCCAAGGGTTTATCAGCTGTCCAGATCTACCAAGTTGGAAAAAGCCCTGCACTTGGAAACTTTTTCGTACTCATTCTGCATGAAAGATAGTTTTATATTATAACTTCGTGATGGCCTACTTCTGTCAGTGTCATTATCTAAGACCACAATGAATAACTGCCTGCTGTTCTGCTAGGCAGCAATTACTTTCATTTTAAACTTACCACTTCTATCTGGAAGTGAAACAGAACAGACTCATGTAAAAATCCACTAAATATAAACAAACACACACCTTTATATTGTTACCTTCCTCTTTAAGTGCAACTGATTGTTATCCAAAGAAACATATTCTATTTCTGTTTCTGTACGCCTACCTAGTACACACAAAATGCCGGTAGTGTATGGAAAATTTCTCCACTGGTCTTTATGCTGCCATGTGTTTTATCTTGCATCACCATGCTTTTTATTTTTGTGTATAATGTCTGAGTGGCTGACAAAGCACAAATGTTGCAGGAAGGTAAAAAGAATGATTTGAAACACAATTCTGTATTTTGCTGTGCTTTAAAACAGGCATTTATGGGGAAGCATTACACACTGTCCAGAAAAAAGACTCTTCAGAAGACAGACAGACGCTAACCCATACAGGTACATGTGTGTACACAGATTACATGAAGATAACAGAAAAATGCTTAAGCTATATGCTCATATTTTAGAAAACGGAAAAAAAAAGCGCCACACATCCGTCAAGTCTGTTGTTTATCCAAAGCAGTTATTGCCCTTGAGTTACATTTCTAGACCTTATTGAAGAACAAGCAATACATTGTTAACGTTTAGATCAATAAACAATTATTGTTCTTTGTGAGATGCTGAAAGGGGATTTAGAGAGTTTACAGGTAAGAGGCATAATTTACCAGCGGCTGTCAAACAACTGCAACACATTCTTTCTCTGCTCCCCCCTCCCTTTTCTATTTGTGCAGGCTCCAGCAGGGACCGCGTCTGATATTGGCCAACCCGTTGCCCTGTGGTGTGACACACACTCACCATGGGACGGACAGGCTCCCTCATTTGCTTTCAATGGCAGTTGTGGCTCTGGCAGGGGTTTAGAACGCTTCTTATCTCAGGCTCCCCAACAGCTATTATTCACCTGAACTATTGGTTCATCAACTTGTAATGATTTCAGCTTTTAAATAAAATAAGGAGATCAACTGACAAGTTCGCATCATTGCAAACATATAAATAATGCTATGCAGTAAAAAGCCTTTTCTAAACTGAATAACAAAACAACCCCTCCGCTTTCTTTAGAAGTCAAGTAATTAACGTCGCCTGCCACAAGCATTCTATAAATAATGAATGGCCTGAAATCCCAAACACTGTGTCTGTTTCCCTTGCACCACAAGCTCCAGTTTTTACATTTGCCCCGCTTGTAAAGGTGTTTGTACAAAAAACTCCTGGAGTGGGAAATTTTAGCTTTTTCAAATACTAAGGTTATCGATCAGCTAGGTTTACTAACACCAGTGTAGTGTTACCCTGTTTCTTTCTCACTTGCTTAAAGCATCTTTCTTCTAAAAAACGTCCCCTTCCTCTGCCTTGTTACTGCCTTCACAAGGCTTAGTTTGATCAATTGCATCAAGAATGAAGCTTAAATCCATGAGCATGGTCAAGGATCTATAAAATAGATCATAAATTGTTTCTGAAAGAGCTTAGTAATGATAGTTTGCTAACACCTGCTACTACTAAATACTCCCTCTCTGATTTTTAGAACCACAAGAACAACTAAATCTCAGAAAACCTTAATAACAATGTGTCACCAAACCCAGTTATTGTAAAGTGAGTAGAATAGGAGCCTAATTGATGTTCTCTACAGGTCACTGGCATTATTAAAACAGCAGCTCGTGCTCTCAGACCAGATTCTGCTTTCTCTTGTTCCAATACATCTCTATGGTTGTACTCAGGTGCCCCAGAGCCATTTCATGGGAACAAATCAGTACCTTGTAAACAGGCAGCAACTTTCACTCAAAACACCGATCTCAAAGTGCTATACAAGCATTAGAAGTTCAGTTAATGTTATGTTTTGTGGATAAAGGAACAGAGTAGGAAGCTCATGTTTGGCTATTGAAAAAGACTTTGCAAAAGCTCTGGATAAAAAACCAGGAACCCTAACTAATTGGACCCCAGCCTCTGAACATGGAGTTGGCAACAGCTTCATACCTCACTGCTAGCTAAGTTATTCACTTCGCACCAGTCTAAATACATTGATGTGGTACATCTTGTACCCCATCTTACAACATTTTGTATGCGTTGTATATGTGTGTGTAACTTTGCGCTCTTCTGTCCTCAGTTTATTTCATGGGCAGTGAAGTGCGGACCTACCAGATGATGTCTATCAACACTTACTAGCTTCTACAGAAATCTACAAGAGACAGTAAAGAGCAGTACACCCTTTACTATGCACACAATAAACTTGTAGGAATTATCTCACCTTAATAAATAAATAAGGAACAATACATCAACAGAATTTCCCAACATATATATTTCCAAAGTATCACAGGTTAGCATCATCTTCCCCATCTCTCTATCACTGTGTCTCAACAATCAATTAGATGCCTAAGAATTAAAATAAAAATAAAAATATTAAAGAGGGAAACAATTTTACACTGGGGTTGTAGAGTCCTTCCTTGGGTCATTTCAGAGCTTCTGAACAAATAATGAGAATTCAAACTATGTAATTTCTCAAATGGTCATGAAGGTTCCTCATGCAGTCACTTGATGTGACAAGTAAGGCTTTAAAAAAACCCTAAAAATATTTTCAGATTTGATAAGAAATCTTAAGTGTTACTAATGCTACACCAGAGAATTCTAGCTGAGCAGGCTATGACCGTTACCACATTACTGTGGGTATGAAATGATATTGATGATGCATAGACTGTGAGAACTGATTCAACCTTACTCCTTTGGTAAGCCACACATCAGAGAGGGAACAATATCTCTAGAAAAATCTGAAGAAATAGTGCATTGCCCAGGGCTAGGGTGACGTGCTGACCATGAGATTTTGCTTCTACTATCTGCTGGTTGTTCCAGGGGAACAACTACATTCCTCTTCCATTTTCTCCACTCCCCAACGTGGATCTAGCAAAAAAAGAGCAGGGCCACGTCACCTACAGTATTTCTACTAACTTGGCAATGCTAAGTCAGCTGTAGAGAGAGTGGTCTTCCTTAGTGCTGCTGCATGCTCCATGTCCCTTACTTCACATAATAAAATATACCACAGACATCCTTATTGCTTCTGCTCCCCGCTCCTCCCAACCTTAGTTTCTCCTTTTCTGTCATGGAGCTTGTGTTCAGGTGGATTTGGGGGCTAAAGGGGGGTGGGGCTTGTCTCAGGACTACTGGTTGATTGCTAGCTGTGTTCTTTATGAATTGGTACAACATTCTTTTTAATATCTTTGTACTGAGGGTTGTGTACACACTGTAGCACATCTCTTATCACCAAGCAATGCTGTACATCTAGGCAACTCAGATGACTTCACTGTTGAACACCTTCTGTGACTGGATGTTTCACTCTCAAGCAACTGAATGTTGGTTGCTTTCCTATGCTTGCACCCCTGGGAACATGCTAGACACCTGATGGGAGAGATCGGGGAAAGCAGCTGCAGTGGCACAGGCACTGCAGGCAGGGGCCAGCAGACCTGCAGAAGCACAGACTAGACCATGAGCACATTGTGTAGTGGCTGCGCAGCCTGGATGTTCAGACAGAGACAACATCTGGCTGAGGATATCAGTGCTAGCACCTTATGGTGCAATGGCTCATTCCCAACCCTCAACAGTTTTCTGATTTGACTCTTGGTGAAACAACCATTTTTCTCTGATGGTTCATTTTCTTTCCAGTGACCTTCACTGTCTTTAGGCTACAGATGTTGCTGAACATACCTCATGCACATCCCTCCACTCTTGCCCCAACCTTCTGTAGGAATGCCTTTCCCTAACAAGAACACACTACAGAGGAAGGAAACAAAGAACAGCTGTTGATATTTATTCCTTCCCACTTCAGTTTGCAATGACCAATTCATCAGCTTTCCGATCCACAACTCTTCCATCTCAGTGAAGAGCCAGACATGTTTTAGGGATATCCTTTTGATGAATACAAATACCACGAGCAAGGATCAAACAAAGTACCTTTCTTGTGAAGTCTTGAAAAGACAAACAATCTCAGTAGTGGAGTTACCACACACAACTACTCAAATCAACTCAGGGCAGGCGTATGGAACAAAGCAAAAGAAAAATATAAAGTTTAAGGTGCAACACAGAATAGGACTATATAATAGCCTTCAAGACAATATGTTTGTGCTTCATAAATTACCTATGAGTTTTGGGGTTTTTTTAAGACAGTTTTTACATTTCTGCAGAAATGCAGAAAATCTTTACACTTTGTTATCTTTCCTTCCCTACTGAAATATTTCCTTCCTAATTGATCAGCAATAGTCATTTTAGATTACCTTGATGAGTGATAACCTATCACACAAATATCAATGCATTTGATGTGTTTGAGGATCCTGGGAACTACTGACCTGCCAGCCTCACCTCTCTGCCTGGGAAGATCATGGAACAGATCCTCCCAGGAGCTATGCTAAGGCACACGGAGGACAGGCAGGTGATTTGAGACTGACAGCACAGCTTCACCAAGGGTAAGTCCTGCCTGACCAACCTAGTGGCCTTCTGTGATGGAGTGACTACATCAGTGGACAAAGGAAGAGCTAGGGATGTCATCTATCTGGACACCTCTAAGGCCTTTGACACGGTCCCCCACACCATCCTTCTCTCTAAATTGGAGAGGTAAGGATTTGATAGGTGGACTGTTTGATGGATGAGGAATTGGTTGGATGGTCACATCCAGTGGGTAGTGGTCAACGGCTCGATGTCCACATGGAGGTCGGTGATGAGTGGTGTCCCTCAGGGGTCTATATTAGGACCAGTACTGTTTAATATCTTCATCAATGANGAGGGCCACAAAAATGATCAGAGGGCTGGAGCACCTCTCCTATGAGGACCCACTGAGAAGGTTGGGGTTGTTCAGCCTGGAAAAGAGAACTCTCCAGGGAGACCTTATTGTGGCCTTTCAGTACTTAAAGGGGGCTTATAAGAAAGATGGGGAGAAACTTTTTAGCAGGGCCTGTAGCAATAGGACAAGGGGTTATGGTTTTAAAGTAAAAGAAGGTAGAGTTAGACTAGATATAAGGAAGAAATTTTTTTACAATGTGAATGGTGAAACACAGGGACAGGTTGCCCAAAGAAGTGGTAGATGCCCATCCCTGGAAGCATTCAAGGTCAGGTTGAATGAGGCTCTGAGAAGCCTGATCTAGTGGAAGATGTCCCTGCTTATTGCAGGGTGTTGGACTAGATGACCTCTAAAGGTCCCTTCCAACCCAAACTATTCTGTGATTCTTTGTGTTACTATTAAGTTCCAAGAGGTTTTTTGAATCACTAAAATAACACAAATCAACAAATGATCAGTGAGAAGCAGATTCAGCTCCATAGGATATCAGGTACTATCTATTTTTCAACAGTGACAGAGAAGTCGTTTCAAAGTGTACTTAAGTCTGAGGCTTGCAACTTCTCCTGTAAGTATTTATATCAATAAGTCACATAGAAAATACACCTCACACTTCTCACATTTTTTTTTATTAACAGTGTGACACCAGAATGGCCACATCGACTGCATGAACATGGGCTATATTCAAAAGAGCATTCTTTCTTGGTACATACACTTTAAATAGCTACCCATCTAATAAACCTGCATAATTATTTTACAATTCCATAGTTGTGACATGCAGTTTCACTTATTTTGGAGAAATATGTTGACACACTTATGGTTCCATGAGCCCATCAGGCGGCAGGACGTTCCTTTTCGTGAGAACTGGAAGTTCTGGCATTTGCACCTTACATTTCTCAGCCATTCACAGTTGTCCATACTATCAGAATAATTTAGAAAACAACCAAATTAAAAGACAGTATTTCGCCTGGGGAAGACCAAAGACTACCTTTTCAAATTTTGGTGTGTATTTCACATATGTTGTATGTGTGTCTCAAAATATATTTAGAAGTATATTTTTGCTTCTACTAGGTGATTCTTTAAAGCTTAAACAGCAACATTTACTGCTGTGACTGCTGTCAAGTATTTGGTTTTCTGTCAGCTAAGCAGAGCATCAAGTCATGTTTCCTTGCTTCACAATGCTCTGTATCATTTTTACTCTGGTTAATTTCTTTTCTACTTGCCGATATGATAAGTGGGACAAGAGTGAATGCATGAGGGTGTGTGTCTGATGGTTTTTTGCAATGGATAATTCAGAGCATCTTAAACATTTTAGGTGCATCAAGTATAGCTTGACACACTGTAACACAGCTTGCTTAACAAAAGAGAAATCAGCAACTCAAAGATGTTTCACTAGTGTAAAAAATACCTAAGACTTCTAAATGGTAAGCTTCGTATTCTGGTATGAATGATTTTTGGAAGCTTATTCTCCATCCTTTTCTTTTTTCGGTTTTAAACAAGCTTAGGAAAGCATGACTGGTTTATTATACTTTCTTCACTGCAGGCATAGCTGAAGATAACATTTCCTCCTGTCTAAACAGAATTCCTTTGGTACCAACCTCCTATTTCCTTTTTTTAAAAAGAACAACTATTTCAAAAGTCAGACTCAGAATTTATGATTCTCTGATTGCTATGCCATCTCATTTAATATTAAACTTTTGAATGTTAAAAAAATAATCACAAAATGTGTTTTGCATGTTGCTTTAACCTGTAACATTTTCTGCGAGTGTTTTTTAATTAACTTATTTTCTGACTTTGGACTACTAACTCTTTTCAGGCTCCTTTTGCCTGTGGTGTGTAACCAGTAGAGGACACTAGAGAGAGAGGGAGAGAAATTCCAGCTCTGTTGAAATCACTGCCAAAACTTCCATCAGCTTTAACAAGGATATGACATAAGATAATCTCAAATAGCTGTCACGGGTGCCCTCCTCCCACTCACAGACATGTGCGAGGGCATGAACTGTCCTAAAAAAAAAAAAAATCTATTTCAAACGAGAGTAGAAGTATAAGTTTCTACTGTGTGATCCAAGAAACTCTGTTTGGAGAGGTCTTTGGTTTACTGTTTTTCTTTTTCATCCTTGTTTCTCTGATTTCTTTCCTCATAACAAGACTCATCGTAACAAAAACCTGACACCATTACAGCTGCTAAGAGGTTTGTGACATGTTTTTCTGTCTACTGGACTGAGTTAAGAAAGCTTCAAGGTGATTTTCAAGACAAAACTGATCTTCGTCTTCTTACCATTAACAGGGATGATAATATGTTATGACAGTAAAGTGTCTGTGATAACCTGTTGCAAATAAAATGCCCACTATATATCTCTTGACAGTATGACATCATGAAGATATACCTGCAATGAAATATGCATTATTAAATTCACTTAATACCTAACTCTACTGTCTATTCAGATCAATGCCACAAATTCAAACAAAGTCAGTAGAGGCAGGATTCCTAGCAGAAATACTTATAGTTATACTTGTAGCACATGAGGGTTGTTTTTATGTATCACTGTTTCTCATTTTGAAAGGAAAAATATATTTCCTTATGGTCGTGGAAATATCTGCTATTTATAATTCCTATATTTTATGAGAGGATGATTTTTCATGACTGAAAATCCTGCCTTTTTGTTTGTGGTTGTTTCTGTTGTATGTGTATACCTGGGCATACTTTTGTACAATCTTCATACTGTTATTTCATAGAACAACGGATACACACTTCCCCGACCTTCAGCTTCAAGAAATAGTGCATTTCCCTTGTGAACTAAGATTAGGCAAAAAGATAAGTGAAAAGCATCATAATGTCCATCAAAGTAGTGAGCAAAATACTGAAACAAAATTGAGTTCCCAAGATTTAGGCCTGCTCTCCTTGCACCTTGAATTGATACAAGGCTTTAAAAGAAAGAAAAACTTTTACCAAAAAAAGTATTTTTCTCTTTAAGAGCATAGATAAGAATTCAGACAGTTGTTTTGGCATTTTCTTACAAATCGATGGTAGCCTCCTAGACGGTTTTCTTTTATTTCTTTTTTTTCAAGTTACACATTTGGCTGAAGTTTTCTGAATGGTAGAAATCTAAATCAAGTGACAATATGTTCTATGATGACTAATACAAATGTAATGACAGCCTATTCCTCGAGTAAGATACTTAAAATCTTTTTCTACAGATGAATAAAAAGTTCACTTTTTCCAGCCTTTGGGTATCTGTATTTGAACTCTTCATCTGGAATTTTTTTAAAGGAAATTGCAAGAACGAGGGATGTGATTGACCTTGACTCAGGGCAGGCATCTAAAATAAATCAGACTAATCACAGTCTGCTTCTCTCTAGCATCCAAATAGGCAATCAAGACAACTAGGTAACAGAATTAACTGATATATTTCAAGCAACTTAAAAGAAAGTAATTTCACTGAGCCTTGGGAGTGCAGCCTTTTCAACTCGGTTGTTGTAACAGTTTGGGAAGACATCCAAACATCTTCCTAAACTTCTCATGCCTGGACACTCAAGCCTCTCCTGTAAAATATTGCTGCACTGCAAAAAAATATTGAGATTAATATTTGACTGTGATTTGAGTCCTTCATAACAGAATGCGGGCAAATTTTGCCAAATGATAAATTGAATCTCTGCCGCAAAACACAGAACTGTTTTTTGTCTGTGAAAAGTTCACAGTTCATCCTAATTTGACGTTGTTTTTCAACATCTGCAGACAACCACTAGGCAAAACAGTCATCAGACATACAGTGGCTCACAACATGCAAAGAGTAGGTATATTCTCCCTGGCACATGACTGCTTGCCTTCCATGAGGACGGTAGAGAGGCTGGAAGAGTGAGCCCACAGGTGCTCAGTAGCTGGCTAAGGTTGAAACTGAATCTCAGCAGACAAAGATGAGTTTTTGGCAGGTGGAGGGTAGAGGTCTGAAAAGCTTGCAGCAGGACACATGCTTACATGATGGATGTTATGCCACATTTACTCAGTTTATCCTATACTTTGGGAATGAATTTGGATTTGTCACTGAAACTACACTCTCCGAATAGTGACAATTTTATTACCTACTATTTCCTTCCATAGAGTAGCCTGGATCCCACTTGGACAAAAGAAAAAGAGTGTCTGACCTCTGTTTTGTTTCATCACAAATTTTTGGTTACATCACAACAATGTGTGGGTGGGTTTGTTTATTTTTTTATTTATTTAAAAAAATCACCTCTTGGGAAGCTCGAACTGCTGCTGAACACTCTTTCATCTTCTCAGTACCACAAACTGATGAATACACATACTAAAATCTCTCTTCCATATGAGAAGTAACTGCGATGAGAAGAAGGATAATAGCTCTGAACATTTAATGGCCTAAGTTTTGAAAAATTACCTCCAATTCCAGGATGGAAACCAATGGTTCACACTCAAGCTCTGCTGGATAAGCCAATCTGACCTATGCTGAAAACCTTAGGTCCTGAGACAAGAACTCCTTTACAAAGAAAGGACTACTTTCCCTTTGAAGGACAAAGTACATTTTTATGACCTTGTGCACACTAACATAAATACAGAACAACATTGTGTAAGTTAAAAAAACTAAATCCCTATCAAAACATAACACTTCACTGTCCATA
The DNA here is from genome assembly GCA_013397275.1 of Burhinus bistriatus. Taxonomy (NCBI): domain Eukaryota; kingdom Metazoa; phylum Chordata; class Aves; order Charadriiformes; family Burhinidae; genus Burhinus; species Burhinus bistriatus. The sequence goes on along the minus strand of VYXH01011593.1, from coordinate 140,483 downwards.
CTTCTTCCTCTGAGGAGACAATGAGAGAACTAACAGCATCTGACAGATATTTAGTCACATTGCTTAATGTGTCAAGTCCAGCAATAGAAGAGTACAGCAGTAAGGGAGGTGTAAGAAGAACCAGGCAGATATTTCCAGTTTGTTCCCTGAAATGAAGATCCAGGGGAAAAAGTGAGGAGAAGGAAAGCAACTACTTGCAGTGAAAAGTTTTGTAAAATTAGCTATTTTCTAAAAAAATAAGGAATAATAATGTATTTTGACCCACAGTTATCAATGAACACATGATTAAATGTCTGTGAAAATTATATGCTTTTCTTTACATGTCATTCTAACATGAAAGACATTCTGTAAAAGCAAAAGGAAAAAACAAAATCAAAACAACTCTGCAGACCACTTCCAAAATTACTTTATCGTAAATAAAAGTTCAGAACTGAATGCTTTAAAATTTCTACAAAATTTTTTCCTTGCATTTTTGCTTCTCCATAACTGGAGAAGTGGAGGTAAGTTTTTGCTTCTTCACAACTGGATTTTTCCCAAAATTACAGTTTGTTAAATACAATCAGTTCTGTAAGACACATAAAAAGACTAATAACGAATCAGTCTTTGCTTGGAATGACTTTTTTGTACTTCTGCCTCACTCCTAATTTCATATTCAAGAAAAACCTAGCCAATTACAGGCACTATTATTTAATGTATACACAATATTAATCACAAAGAAGTGACAAAAGAACAGTGTTGTTCTGAGTAATGCACAAACCTGGAAGTAGAAAATCATTACTACGGTTCTAAATACACCAAGATTTTTTTTTTCTGGATTTTGTATCATGGAGGTAGAGTTACTACCCTGTCAATAAGAAATAATTTTGAAACTTTCCAACAAAGCTCACTTTTGACCAACATTAGGATTTTTTGACTGAAATTTGGTTTCTGGTCTATCTATTCCCCAGCACACATCAGAATTTCCTATGGGGAAAAACGTACACCTCAAACTTCAATTTTTTTTATTTTTTTTTTTTAAAGTTGGAGCATGAAATATCCTTACTCCGTAGTGTCTGTGCAGCATATTTTTGGGAATAATAACCTTGGTGTATGGTTTTCCTGTCTAGCCTGTATTTTCCCTAAATGGGCAACTCCTCCATTGCAGGCTGCAGGCACCCGACTTCCCTGATGCACAGCTTGCTCCTGGTCAGCACCTCCCAGGCTGCTCTGAGCATGCTGATCCCGATGCAGGGCAATTCAGTCCTCTGGCTAAGTCACATCAAAGATTAGTTCCTTCTGACATATTTAAAAAAAAGAACTGGCAAACTTTTTGCTCGTTCAGGGTTTAAGCATTCCAGACTCTCATAGCTTGTGGACTTGGCAGACTACTTAGAAAATAAACACTATTGCCTCACATAAGATTGAGCTGACCAGACAAGCAGGCAGAGATCTTCGGATAGATGTGAGTTTTTGCAAGGAAAGGTCCCTTAGAGACCAGCCTTCCTTCGCCCCCACGATCAGTGCAGCTACTCCCCACTTGCGGCAGCAGAGGAAGAGGATGCTGTCCCGAGGGAGGAGCGGTTCAAGTGGGTATGCGTTTAAGCAGTGGGTGGATGGAGGCAAGAGGATGGTAAGTGAGAGCAATTTGCTTCTCTCTCCTTCCTCACAGCCGACAGGAAGAAAACATTTCTGACAAGGAGATAGATCTAGGCTCCATGCTATCTGCTCTTACTGGGGTATTTCCTACATGCGAAACTTTGTAATGCTGATGAGACGAGTAAAATACTCCGTTTGCAAAGAGATTCTTTTTCCAGGTAAAATAATCTCATTTTTATTTCTAATTGTGAGAGTCATGGCGAACAGTGTGAAATTGCCCATCAATATCCAGTTTTCCTCCACACGGCTTATTTTAGTGCTACTGTGCTGCAGTTCTATTAGCATAATTCTTGTAATATTAGACACATTGCTGTCACAACATTTTAAGTTTGCATTAAACAAACACACAAAATGCCTGTTGATGCCAAACACAGTACAGCCATTAATTTAGTTCTAAGATACAAACTCAAAAAGATAAAACTAGTACCTAAGTAAATAATCAGATATTTTTGAGGAGGATTCTATGTTTATTTTCTGCTGTACCCGTAACAGGGATGAGGTTTATTTTGCTTTACAAGGTGAAGATATCATACAATATCTAGAATAAACAGGTCAAAATTCTGCAGCCTTTAGAATATTTAATTGCATTTTTGATTTTGCAAGGCAAAAGCAATCCTGTGACAGTGTCAACTATGAGATATTATATGTAGAAATGTGACATGGGAAAAGGGAGGTGGCTGTTGAGGATTATAGCACAGCAATGAGTATCCTGTTTGACTCAAGTGCTTTTAATCAGAAATAAGTTTGTGTGAAGTGCTCATGAATTCATAACTTGTTAAGCTAAAATTGGAGGGGGGGGAAGGGTCAGTTGCTTCTTTAGGGGAGCAGCCTGTGAATCTTTTCCAGTGATATATTTCATATTCAGTACAGTGCTATAAAGCAGCTGACCTTAGCGACTTCCAGACAACAGAAGTTATTCTATTGTCTATTCAGTTAAAAAAAAATAAAATCCTCTATATAAATGCTGCTGCTCATTATCATGAGGATTATAGCTATTTTAAAAACAAACAGAAGGAAACACATAGGCATCTTAAAGGTTTATTTAAAATACTCAAAATGTAAAGTATTAAAGAAATCTCAGTCAGCACCACTAAAGCTAAAAGAAAAATGTTCATAAATATCAGAGCCAACTCTTTTTTTTTAACCCTTTAGCTGTGAGGAAAAATTTAGAAAATATGAATGCACGTGGAGCACCTTCATTTATGACAACCGTATCATTCGTGGAATTAAACAGGGAATCCATGGAAGGACCACCCATATTTGCAGTGAAACAGTATATTATGAAAGCATAAACTGATTTAGGAAGTCCATATCTTCACTTAGATAACAAGGATATTAACTTTTTCCTGACCATGCAGTGTATGAGAAAGCACAACAGCAATGAAAGAAAGAGAAAGAAATCTGTCATGGTGATTGTAAGTCATGCAAGAGTAGAGCCTGATGGATGTGAGAGAGTCTCTTTGCAATGACCCTTCTTTAGACCTACTGCTGCCATTACTGATGTAACTGTCCTAAGATAAATGATTGTCACTGATAAGACAGAATGAACAGACAGACAACTACCTGATTGAAATTCCCTCAGGTTTTTTTTGTTTGTTTGTGTGTGTGGTACTGTTTAATCACTGATTGATTGACTGATTGACTGACTGACCAATTTGAAAGCAGGGTCAGCTTCTGTCTTTGCTTTGGGTTATCTTCCTGACAATGGGGGCTCAACCATAGCTAGAGGCGTTTTAGATCTTCTGACCTGTATTAAGATTTGAGAGTCTTGTATTCCTGATTCTCATAATAATGAGCTAGCTAGATACAAACAATGCTCATTTTCTGTACAGATAGATACACTCCACCCTCATTATAAAACTATTTTCAAAAGCCAAGGATATTGAATAACAGCAATGTCAGCTCTCATGATTTAATCATGAGGCACATGAGTTTTTCGTTTAAATTTGATGTTCTCATGATCTCAATATTTTTCATGCAAATCTTGTTATTTCTGCATCCTTTCACACTCTAGCTTAAATTGCTTGTCAATTGCATTGCTCTCCTTGAGTGCAGTGCTTCTGAGATTCACCAGTATGATTTTACACATCTATTTATAACTATTACTTCAGCATCTTATCTCTTAAAGAAGACATTATACATCATCCAGAATCTCTTCCCTGAGCCAGATGAGTTGGAAGCAATATTTCGTTTTCATTTTCAGGAAGACGAATGCAGAAACAGTTTAATTATCAATATTTAAATTAGCCAACGGTAAGGCTGCTCAGAAGAACCAATGAGAGCAAAAGGACAACAGAGCGAACAGAAGAAAGGTATAACATACACGAAGTTAATTACAGTCTTGTGTGCCTTATAAAAAGAAGAGGAAAAGGTATTTTATCTTTACTACACCTCAAAGCAGGAGTGTCTCTGGGGCTTAAATTAGCAGCAGCTTCTCTAACTCTTACTTTTGGAAATTCTCTCTCCCTACCCACCCATCCCGCTAGCAGTTAGATTTTAGTACCTTAACCCTGAAATACCACAGTCTTTAATTTCTGTGAGACTGAGACCATGGCCCATATACCTAAGTCATGGCACTACTTTTGCTTCTCTAAGCAAGAATTCGTTATAGGACCCTAAGAATCCTCACACGTGTGCATGCGTGTGTGCTCATGTTAAGTCCAGCTGAAAATAAAGAAAATCAGGATGGCTCCAAGGACTCATACTCCTGGGGAAGAATAGCAGTGCTAGGGACGCCACATCAAGAAAATTGGGGTTTTATGCATCATGGAACTGTGCAGTGAAAGACTACCAGAACAACTGAATGGGAATATTTGATAATTAAAAGGAAAAATTATTTATGTGTCATATTTTTTACTGTTCAAGTACAGAGTGAAATTTATAAACTTCCACAGCTTTGCTACATCTCACTACTCTCATAACCTAAGGAAATCAAATACGTATGATCTTACTCTCTGCCAATTCATCAGTTCTCTTCAAAAAAATAGAAATAAAAAAATTGATCAAGATCAACCAAATGGGCAGAGTAAGAGAGATCTCCAACAGTCTGTAGATTAGACAGGTAGATTAGGACACAAGGCTGCAGTATCCCCCCCAACACTCAGCTGCCTGTTTGGTCTGTCACTCAGCAAATGTGTAGTTCAGTGACATCTGCAAAGCATGCTGTTTCTTGCCCTGTCTGTAGTTAGAAAACACAGGAGGAAGCACAAGATACTCTGTGGATTTAGGGATGCAGAAGTCAGGGATCAGAGAGGCAATGGAATTGGAGATGCAGGCAGTGGCTGAAATTACTGTTGTCAGAGCACATAAGACATAGGTCCACAAAAAAGTGATGATTCTTTAGCTTCCCCACTCATAGAATATCATCTCATAAAATTGCAGCAACTCACACTTTGCCTAGTGTGTCATTCTGAGAGGTTTCCACATCATCTGCTGTCACACCATAGCAATCCTTCCTACCACTTCTGGATAGGAGTGGGTTCTTTGCATTGCTATCTATCTGGAAAAATCAGATTAAAAAAACCACTAGCTAATTTTTCCTTCTAGGAAACATTAAGAATAAGCAAACACAGGCTGTGTATCTTTTCATAATTTTAAAGGAGAACTACGCTTTTCTGAAACTAGTGCAGTTCTAAGAAAAATTATATGACCGTATAAAATCATCAGCACAACTCTAGATTAACAAAAAATCTTGCTAAAAGAGAAACAGAAGTTTTGCATGTACGTATATACACACCCCCCTTCAATGAATTGTCCTCTTTCATATAGCAAACACTTTTATTAAAGATGCTCTAAATGAATAAAATCACTGATGAAAAAGAGGGCAGAGCAAAAATAAAAAGCAGTGAAAGTGCTGAGCATCAGCAAAAGATAAAATATGACTTATTTACACATGGGCCACAATAATTATTCTTTAGATTCCTTTTAGGCTTCTCTAAGCACATTCTTTGTGCAGGTAGAGAGAAAGAAAAAAATAGAATATTAAATCAAAGCACATATCACTAACTCTGTCTGGGGGCAGGGGAGATTTGGGATTAAGTTTGTCCCACTGGATAAGCCTAGCAAAAGTAATCCGTTAACCATGTGGTCTTTCTATTACACTGCTTTGCTTGAGTACATCTGGAAAAATCTGTGCCTTTCATTGCAGTTTTGGAAATAATGAAGGTTAGGAACTATAAACCTAAAAGCAGTCAGAGATCTGCTCAATTTGTGCCTGAGAAAGGAAAAGGCATGAAGTCCGAACATAGTAATTTCTTTTAAATGAGTTCCATAAAAATTATCTGTTTGTAATAGACACCAATGGTTCCTCCCCCACCCCCAAATGACTGCTTGCACACAAGGTGGCTCAGGGCTTCTCAGGTGTGTAGGCAAAATTGATTTTTACTGCTCCAATGAGTGTGTGCATCCAGGGGGTGCAGCCCAGGACTGGGACAGGACTCTTCCACCTCAAGAAGGGAAGACTGAGGGGAAAAGAGCAGACGGGAACCAGAAATCAGGAGAAAGCCCTCTAAGCATCAGGCGCTTTTCTCCTTCCATCACCAGAGCCGTGTTAGGCTAAGAAAGGCGATGGCTCCATCTCTCCTTTCCTTAACTCCAGTTCTTTTGTCAATGCCAGCTATGCTAGGAGCCCAGGGTGTTGCTGTCCTGGACTGTGCAAATGGGGTCTTTGCCCAGGCAGAGGGATGTCCCTCACAGCCCCATGGACGCATGGCTTTCCCCAGGGTCTGCTGAAGGAGAAAGGGAGGTGAAAACAGGGCTGCCTTCACCATCCAGGAAAGAAATAGGACAAAAGCAGAGCAACATAGTGTGACAGAAGAGGAGGTGCCTGCTCAGTGAGCTAGGACAATGGCTTGTAGAAATCTGTCAGAATCATCATAAGGAAAAGTATAGAGTTATTACCATTTCTATAGCCCTTAGGATCCTCTGGTAGCAGAACATTTCCAATGATTGTTTCTGTTTGGTGGAATCAATTATCTCCTGATAGATTCTCCTTCCAAGTTTAAGATTACATTTAAAAACCTCATCTGCTCTCTGAAGTCTTATTGGAATTGGTTTGAACTGTAGATTTTTGGGGGTATTTTGTTTATGAATCTCTTGATATTTCAAAGTAGTTGCCAAACCTATTTATGTGTCTGCATGTTACAAACTGTTCTACATGCAGTATACAATAAATCAGATATCCAAGTTAAATTAAGAATGGTTTGATATGCTACTGAAGTGAGAAACAAAAAGACAAAGCTGAGAAAAATGAAGCTCATTAATGTTTTTGCAATTTAAAATCACACTTGTGCTTTGGAAGATTGATTTATTATTTCAATAGACATACAGACATGCTAGAAACAGTATTATTACTAATTTTATTCCAGACAACAAAGTGAAAA